>CM072996.1:69407167-69619667 GCA_037038555.1 Rhynchonycteris naso
TTTATTAAGCATGACAATATAATGGCCCCACTGACAGACACTATAAGAATTATAACAATTTCTATGTTACTCCGGCCATATTGATCTCTACATGATTACTAGCATGCAGTAGAAATTATGTTTATTAATGTAGTTAGCAATGGCTTAACATTGGATGTAGGTAGAAGAAGGTCACGAAAGAGGGAGCAAATAGTTCAAAAAGACTGACAATGAGCACTGAAATTAAATATTAAAATAATTTTATAGTTATATGTTACATGGTATTATATATATGAATTACTAACTGAACAGAAAATCATGTCAAAGACTTCACATAGTAAATAAAATTTGAGTACAACTTGATAAATTTTTATAATTTAAGCCTATGATTGCATATTGCATTAACATAGAAATAAGGGAGATAACTAGCAGAAGAAAGCAAACTGAGTATATTATTTTGTTTTGTTTTTAGATTTTATTTATTCATTTTAAAGAGGAGGGGGGCTGTGGAGAAGCAGGAAGCATCAACTCCCATATGTGCCTTGACCAGGCAAGCCCTGGGTTTCGAACTGGCAACCTCAGCATTCCTGGTCAACACTTTATCCACTGTGCCACTGCAGGGCAGGTCTAAGTACATTGTTTTGAAAGAAATAACCTCATGTTTCTCTAATCATTAGCAATAAATGCTTGTATTTAAAATATTGAAAGGATGCTACAGCTAGTTTTCAGAATAATGTTTCTAAATTCTATACTACCTACAGAAAACAAGAATACAAAATATAGTTTCTATAGTCAAGTCTTAAGAGAAGAAAGCATAAAAGAATAGGGTAAAATGATTAAGCATGTTGCCAAACAGTTGTTAACTATCAAACAATAAATATACATAGGTTAGCAATGTTGAATTTAACCTTAGCCCTAAACTCCTGGAAAATAGCAACAGTTAAGAAATCTTTCGGGTGCACGGGCTCCTGTCTCCCACCCTTGCTCAGCTCTTTCAGACCCAGGAAAGGTAACAGCTTCTGGTTCCCTGTCCTGGGTTCCTTGCCACCCTTGATAATTCTCTGCATCCTGCATGCTGCCTCTGCCTCTGTCAACGAGCCCTTCAAAAATATATCTTACTTGGGCGAAAAGAGCAAGATGGCGATGGAGTAGGCAGATGTACCAACTTCCAACTCCCAGAACCAAAGTGTATTATAACTCAATTTTAAGAACCATCATCTGGATAAACCAACTTTGAACTAAACTAAGTGGACTCTTCAACCAAGAAACACAGAAGAAGCACATTGAGACTGGTAGGAAAAGCAAAAATGTGAAGAGGGCTGCCCAGCTCCCTGGAGCAAACAGTAGCCCGGAGAGACCCGCATGGCAGAAGGAGAGTTTGACGGAGAGGGAGGGACCTGGGTCCCAGGAACAAGGCCCCAGCCTGCAGTCGCAGAGCCTAGAAGAGGCGTTTGGACAGTATTGGCTGTGAAACAAGTGAGGATACTGTTTGTGAGAAAGAGACAGTTTTCTCAGACCCAAGATTCTTTTTAATTTTATTTATTTTTTTATTTTTTATTTTATTTTATTCATTTTAGAGAGAAGACACCGAGTGGGAGAGAGAGAGAGAGAAAGAGAGAAAGGGGGGAGGAGCTGGAAGCATCAACTCCCATATGTGCCTTGACCAGACCAGGGCAGGGTCCTGAACTGGCGACCTCAGTGTTCCCAGGTCGACGCTTTATCCACTGTGCCACCACAGGTCAGGCACCAAGATTCTTTTTAAAGGAACAGCGCAGAAAACCTCTCTCACAACCACATATCTGGGGCTCCGGGGAACGGGGGCAGAGGAGAGGACCAGAGCAGCAGGAAGAGAGTGTGGACTGAAGGCACAGGGACAAACACTCTGAGGGACAGCCACCCTAACCCCTGGGCTAAGTCAGTTTCCTAATCAAAAACAAATGGAACTAGCAATACCAGCAAAGGGAGACAGGACACCAGCCAAACAAGCTCTCCCACAGCAATTAGAGCAGACCTGCTTAGATAGAGGCAGCTCCCAGGTCTACAGTATGGAGTGTTAGGGTCTGAACTGTGGGGCTCCTTCCTGTTCTCTTGAGGGTTGCTGGAGGGATGATGGCGGTGGGATGCTAAAAGGTGGTTCTGTCAGCGGGGACAGAGGTCCAGCCAGTGTGAGCTCAGTCTAGCCCAGCAGGGGAGGACGGGACACACAAAAGTGGTCCAGCAGCTGCGGGCCAGCCTGTAACCCCACCGGTGGGTGAAAAGCGGGAGGCCAGGAACAGGCAGATATCTGCTCTGCGACCCTGCGCAAACTGGCCCTAACCACAAGGATGGGGCTAGGACCACGGACGGGCGGAGCTCACGGCTGAGCTCACACCAGCAGACCCAACTGGCCGGAGAAACTAGTGTTTGCCATCCTGCGTGCGCGAGTTGGCTCTAAACGCGGGGGCAGGGTAGAGCCCAAGACGAGGGGAAGTTCGGAGCTGAGTGCACACCAGCAGCCACGCTGGGCCCAATAAACATTGGTTTGCGACCCTGCGCAGGAGGGCCATGGCCTAGAGGGCGGGGCTAAAATTCCGGACGGGCAAAGCTCGGGCTCATAGCTGAGAGCACGTCAGAAGCCCCGTCCAACCCACGAAACTGTGGCTAGCAGGCTCTGACCACAGGGGATGGGTGGAAGCCCGAAAACAGACTAGGTCCGCAGCTGAGCAAAGGTGCTCACCTCTACCCTTGGTCCTGCGGCTTGTGGCTTGAGTGACAGCCCATCCCGCGAAGGAGAGGTAGAAATCACAGCAACAGCCACAGTGGGCCGGTGCTGGCAACGCCCATACCCAACCACCCTAGGCAGTGGCAGAGGGGGTGGTGGGCCTGCAGACAGACCATACCTAGAGAACACAAATGTAAAACCTACTGGACTCCAGTGGCCAAAACTTGCTTATACACAGACAAAATGGGCAGGCAGAGGAATGCAAACCAAATGAATCAAGAGAAATCCCCAGAGAAGGACCTAAATGGACCAGATATAAACAAATTACCAGAAGCAGAATTTAGAATAATGATAGTTAGGATGTTCAAAGAAATTAGAGCAACAATGGATAGTCACTATAAACACCTAAATAACAAGATAACAAGTATAAAAAACAAAATTGAAATAATAAAAAAGAATCAGACAGAAATGACAAATACAGTATCAGAACTGAAGAGCACAATGGAAGGAATTAAAAGCAGGATGAATCACGCTGAGGATCGAATCAGTGAGTAGGAGGACACAATAAACAAAGGCTCAGAAGCAGAGAAGAAAAAAAAAAGAGACACAAAAAATGTAAGGAAACTCTAAGGGAGCTCTGTGACAACTGAAAAGAAACAACATTCACATCATAGGTGTTCCTGAAGAAGAGGAGAGAGAACAAGAGATAGAAACTTTGTTCAATTAAATCATAGCAGAAAACTTTTCTAAATTAAGGCTGGGAAACATTCCACACGTTCAAGAAGGACACAGAACTCTATTAAAGAGAAACCCAAAAAAATCTACACCAAGACACTTCATAGTTAAAATACCAAAGCTAAGGGATAAAGAGAAAATTTTAAAAGCTGCTAGAGAAGAAAAGGCTATCAACTACAAAGAAGCCCCCATAAGGATGACAACTGACTTCTCAACAGAAACACTTGAGACCAGAAGGGAATGGCAAGATATATTCAAAGTAATGCAGAACAAGAACCTACAACCAAGACTACTCTATCCAGCAAGGCTAACATTTAAAATTGAAGGAGAAATAAAGAGCTTCCCAGACAAAGAAAACCTCAAGGAATTCATTAACACCAAACCAATTCTGCAAGAGAAACTAAGGGGCCTGTTGTGAATAATTCAAAGGGAGGAAAGGATATAGCAAAAGAAGAATACAGCTTTAAAAAATAAAATGGCAATAAACAACTACATATTAATAATAACCTTAAATGTAAATGGATTAAATGATCCAATCAAAAGACATAGGTTAGTGGCGTGGATAAAGAAACAGGACCCATACATATGCTGTCTACAAGAGAAACACCTTAAAACAAAAGATGCACATAGACTGAAGTTAAAAGGATGGAAAAATATATTTCATGAAAATGGTAATTAAAGAAAAGCCAGAGGAGCAATACTTATATCTGACAAAATGGACTTTAAAACAAAGGCTGTAGTAAGAGATAAAGAAGGACACTACATAATGATAAAGGGAACAATTCAACAGGAAGATATAACTATTATAAATAACTACGGACCAAATATAGAAGCCCTGACATACATAAAGCAGACTTTGATGGATAGAAAGGGTGAGATTAACAGCAATACTATAATAGTAGGGGATTTCAATACCCCACTAACAACACTGAATAGATCCTCAAGAAAGAAAATTAATAAAGAAACTTAAAGGATATACTAGATCAACTCGATTTAATAGATATCTTCCGAACTTTTCACCCTAGAGTAGTAGAAGACACATTCTTCTCAAATGCTCATGGTACATTTTCTAGGATAGACACCATGTCAGAACACAAAAATGGTCTCAATAAATTTAAGAAGATTGAAATCATATCAAGCATTTACTCTGATCACAATGCCATGAAACTAGAAATTAACCACAAAAGAAAAACTGAAAAATACTCAAACACTTGGAAACTAAATACCATGTTATTAAATAATGAATGGATCAACAATGAGATCAAAGAAGAAATAAAAACGTTTCTAGAAATGAGTGATAATGAGCATACATCAACTCAAAATTTATGGGACAAAGCAAAAGCAGTTCTGAGAAGGAAGTTTATTGCACTACAGGCATATCATAAGAAGCTAGAAAAAGCTCAAATAAGCAACCTGACCTTGCATCTAAAAGAACTAGAAAAACAACAGCAAATAAACCCTGGACCAGTAGAAGAAAGCTAATAATAAAGATTTAAGCAGAAATAAATGACATAGAGGCTAAGGAAACAATACAGAGGATCAATGAAACCAGGAGCTGGTTCTTTGAAAAGGTAAACAAGATTGATGAACCTTTAACTAGACTCACCAAGAATAAAAGAGAGAGGACCCAAATAAATAAAATTAGAAATGAGAGTGGAGAAATAACAATTGACACAACAGAAATACAAAGCATTGTAAGAAAGTACTATGAAGAACTCTATGCCAATAAATTACACAACCTAGGTGAAATGGACAAATTTCTTGAATCATATAATCTTCCAAAAATCAATCTGGAAAAATCAGAACATCTAAACAGACCAATCACAACAAATGAGATTGAAACAGTTATCAAAAAACTCCCAAAAAAGAAAAGTCCTGGGCCTGATGGCTTCACAAGTAAATTCTATCAAAAACTCAAAGAAGAACTAACTCCTATCCTCTTCAAGCTATTTCAAAAAATTCAAGAGGAAGGGAGACTTCCAAACCCCTTTTATGAGGCGAGCATAATTCTGATCCCAAAACCGGGCAAAGACAACACAAAGAAAGAAAATTATAGGCCAATATCCCTGATGAATTTAGACGCAAAAATTCTCAACAAAATATTAGCCAACTGTATCCAGCAATATATATGAAAAAAATCATACACCATGATCAAGTGGATTTATTCTGGAGAGGCAAGGCTGGTTCAATATTCACAAATCAATCAATGTGATTCATCACATAAACAAAAGGAAGGACAAAAATCACATGATAATTTACATAGATGCAGAAAAAGCATTTGATAAAATCCAGCACTCATTCATGCTCAAAACTCTCAGTAAAGTGGGAATACAGGAAACATTCCTTAACATTATAAAGGTCATCTACAACAAACTCACAGCAAACATCATACTAAATAGACAAAAATTAAAAGCAATCCCTTAAAGATCAGGAACCAGGCAGGGGAACCCCCTTTCACCACTCTTATTCAACATAGTTCTGGAAGTCTTAGCTACAGAAATCAGACAAGAAGAAGAAATAAAGGGCTTCCAAATTGGAAAAGAAGAAGTAAAACTGTCATTATTTGCATATGATATGATATTGTATTTAGAAAACCCTAAAGTCTCAGTCAAAATACTACTGGACCTTATAAATGAATTCAGCAAGGTGGCAGAATATAAAATTAATACTCAGAAATCAGAGGCATTTCTATATGCCAACAATGAACTGTCAGCAAAAGAAATTAAGGAAACAATCCCCTTCACTATTGCAGCCAAAAAAATAAAGTACCTAGGAGTAAATTTAACCAAGGAGGTTAAGGACTTGTACTCGAAAAATTATAAAACATTGATAAAAAAAATCAAGGAAGATACAAACAAGTGGAAGCATATACTGTGCTCTTGGCTAGGAAGAATAAACATCATTAAAATGTCTATATTACCAAAAGCAATATATAAATTGAATGCAATACCAATTAAAATACCAATGACATACTTCAAAGATATAGAACACATATTCCAAAAATTTATATGGAACCAAAAAAGAACACGAATAGCCTCAGCAATCTTAAAAAGAAAAAATAAAGCAGAAGGTATCACTCTTCCGGATATCACGGTTTACTACAAGGGCATTATGCTCAAGACAGTTGGTACTGGCATAAGAATAGGCACATAGATCAATGAAACAGAACAGAGAACCCAGTAATAAACCCACAGCTTTATGGACAACTGATACTTGAAAAAGGAGGAAATAACATACAATGGAGTAAAGACAGCCTCTTTAACAAATGGTGTTGGGAAAATTGGACATCTACCTACAAAAAAATGAAACTAGACCATCAACTTACACCATTCACAAAAACAAACTCAAAATGGATAAAAGACTTAAACGTAAGCTGTGAATCCATAAGCATCTTAGAAGAAAACATAGGCAGCAAGATCTCTGACATCTGTAGCAGCAATATATTTGACGATTGATTTCCACGGGCAAATGAAATAAAAGGCAAGATAAACAAATGGGACTATATCAAACTTAAAAGTTTTTGAACAGCTAAAGACAATAAGAACAAATAAAAAGACAAACCACACAATGGAAGAACATATTCGACAGCACGTCGGATAAGGGGTTAATAACCAAAATTTATAAAGAACTTATAAAACTCAACACCAGGAAGACAAACAATCCAATCAAAAAATGGGCAAAAGAAATGAATAGAAATTTCTCCAAAGAGGACATACAGATGGCCAATAGGCATATGAACAAATGCTCAATATCAGTAATCATTAGAGAAATGCAAATTAAAACCACAATGAGATATCACCTCACACCAATCACAATGGCGCTCATCTGCAAAACAACACAAAACAAGTGTTGGCAGAGATGTGGAGAAAAGGGAACCCTCTTGCACCGCTGGTGGGAATGCAAACCTGTGCAGCCACTGTGGAAAACAGTATGGAGATTCCTCAAAAAATTAAAAATCGAACTGCCTTTTGACCCAAGTATCCCACTTATAGGAATAACCCTAAGAACACCATAGCACTATTCGAAAAAAAGAAATGCGCCCCCATGTTCATGGCAGCATTGTTCACAATAGCGAAGATCTGGAACCAGCCCAAGTGTCTGTCAGAGGACGAGTGGATTAAAAAGCAATGGTACATATATACTATGGAATACTACTCAGTCATAAGAAATGATGACATCAGATCATTTACAACAAAATGGATGGGCCTTGATAACATTATACGGAGTGAAATAAGTAAATCAGAAACAAACTGAGTACAGCATGATTTCACACATAGGTTGGACATAAAAGTGAGACTATGAGACATAGACAAGAGTTGGTGGTTACCGGGTGTGGGGAGGGAGGCGAGGATGGGTTAGGGAGGAGCGGAGGGGCACAGGGAAAACCAGATAGAAGGTGACAGAGGACAATTTGACTTTGGGTGATGGGTATGCAACATAATTGAATGATAAGATAACCTGGAGATGTTTTCTTTGAACATATGTACCTTGATTTATTGGTGTCACCCCAATAAAATTAATAATAATAATAATAATAATAAAAGAAATCCTTCACTTTCTTGTGCTCTGGAAAATAGTTTATAGAAAGTAAACAAACAAAAAACCCCACCTTTCTAATATGACTTTGATACTACTCATGTGAGACTCCTTGTTTATGTATGACAATTGGAGGCCCAGACTCTTCAAATTCCTATTTGTTTCCTGCTCCCAACTAGCCAAAAATAAGAGAAAAACATTTACTAGTTGATGGAAACTCTAATTATACAACAATTGCAGCTGTAAATTCATCCCAGTTATAACTTTCTCTCTGTCCCTATAAATGTGTGAAGCAAAACATCCTCTGAGACACTATAATCTTCGGATCTGATGTTCTAATGTTATTGTAGAAGGTAGAATAGGATTAATTTCCCAAGCTGTTTGTTTTTGTCCTTGTTTGATTATATAACTTTTATGAGACTGGAAGCTCACCTGTGTACCTCTATCTTTTCCACGTAGGTACTGAGGTTTCTGGAGTCACTTGTGCTCCAAAATATAGGTATCCCATATGGAGTCCTGCTCCTAATTCCTGTGTTCCACACATCTGTCCATGGTAACACAATAAATATTTAATTTTCTTTCATTTTATTTTAGTGCACTTTTGGTTTGGTTTTGTTTAACCTTGTTAGCCAGTTTTGGTTTAACCTTGTTGCTAAGAAAAACTCTACTTTTCAAAATCCCTGTGAATTAGGTATTCCACTACTATAGCAACAATTCAATTCGTTACCTTCATTTGGCAGAATTTTACTCAGGATTACGTCTCTCACCACCATGGACTCCTCCTGTTGCTCTTTCACTTCCAGCAAACACATACCCTCTCCTGACCCAAAACTCTTCTTACATACCTCCCTAGCTCTATTTCTTGCCAACTATTCATCCTTATTTTACAGTTTCCCTTGTTTACTTTCAGTCCCTGTTTCTCCTTATTACCTTTCCCTGGCTCCATTACAGCCACCTGCCTCCCAATTTGCCATCCTAACACAAGTTATTGACTTTTCCCCAACTGTGATGAAAGGTCAGTGACCTGAGCACCCACCTGAACACTTTTTGTCTTGATTTTAATCAGGTTTGAATGATATTGCCAAAGACTTTTTCCAGAAGCAAGTAAGAATAGGAGAGAATTTAGCTATCAATTCAGGTTGGTCCTCAGGATATTTTCCCTTGGGGTTCCCTAATTTATATTAATTTATGCAGCTGCTAATGGGCCTGGAGATGGACCATCCAAGAAATTAGAATAGCCATGAAGTTTTACATACTGTCTAAAAACATGGTGGAAAGGAAAAATTTATTGACAAAGATGAGGAATTTCAGAAAAAAGAAATTACTCTAACTTTAACTATAGACACAGATTAAAATATGTTTGAAAGAATGACTGTGGTTTTGCTCTTAGTGACTGATATCACTTCTACTATGGCATTACTTTTAAGGGCTTACAACAAAAATTAGAAATAATTTTTAAAAAGTAAACTGGTAGATATTTCTCTCTCTGAAATACATAACGTAGCTTAACATCACAAGGACTCCATTGCAAAAACAAAACAAAGCTAAAACTAAACCAACACAATGCAAATGTGTGGCTTTTCAGCATAAACAATTAGAAGGAAACAAGCAGGGAAATCTGCTCCCTACAGAATAACTGTAGGTGGGGACATCTGCAGATGTTATGAAGAATAGGTCTTAGGACCTGATCTTGAAATGTAAAAGGGAGCAGGAGTTCAAACTCCATCTCCCCATCAATTTTCCTTTGCGTTATCATCCCTCATCCCCCTTGTTCTCATAACTAATTCTCACAGATCATGGAGAAATAATTATTTCTATAAATTGATACCCACCTATCTTTCTAGTGGATAAAAGATCAACACATTTCTTGTATTCTTATACTACCCTTCCTTGGGTAGGTAAACCATATTTGTGGTAGGACTTGACAATCTACTGAACTTATTACTTGAATTTACTGCCCTTCATAGCTTTCTGCTTAAATCTAGTACTCCAGTAAACATTCATAGAAAAACCAAAAAATAAAACAAACAAAAAAAAACACCACGTACTTTTCAAATGGAATATTGATATTCTTTTATTTTCCTCAACTTTATATCTCTAACATCACATCTATACACCTTTGCCCTTTAATGGCTCTCATTGACCATAGGAAAATTCTTGCTCCTTGGAAACCCCCTTCCCAATCTTTTTAAAGAAATAAAAAGGACTAATCATAGCTGCAGGAATAACCATCAAAGAGAAAAAAAAATTGTGTGCTCTTCTGAGTAGCATGAAGAAATCTCATGCCATCCTGCTCCTTCCCAACTAGGACCTGAATCATCCCTTTATCTAGTACAGTGTACCCATACTGAACACACAGTACAATAAGATATTCTGAGCATATCCATGAAACTTTTATTATAGTATATTGCTATAATTATTCTATTTTTTGATTATTGTTGTTAATCTCTTACTGTACCAAATTTATAAATTTTATCATAGGTATAGAAAAAAATAATAATATATATAGGGTTCAGTCCATGTGGAGTCTGGGAACACTTCCCTCATCTATAAGGGGAGACTATTGTTCATTGCCCTTCTCTGTCATTCCAGATAGATGTCTATTAATTTCATTAAGCTTTACAAGAGTCACTTTGGTTTCATTCATTTTTGAAAATACCTTTATTAGTTTTTACTTTTATGTTGTTTTTTTAAAAATCCTTTTAAAGTGAAAGCACATAATTAATTTTAAGTATTCTTTTCTAATATAAAGCATTTAAAATTTCTAAGCACTGCTTTAGCTACATCCATAAATTGCCTTTATTTTCATTATCAATGACTTTAAAATATTTTTAAATTTTCATTTTGATTTTTTCAACTTGTTATTTATGTGTGTTGTTTAATTTCTAAATCTTTGAGGGGATTCCAGATAACTATTTGTTATTGATTTCTGACATAATTCCACTGTGGCCAGAGAAAGTGGTCTCATGACTTTGCAATTTATTGAGACTTGGTTTGTGGTCTTGCACATGGTTTACATTGGTCAAAATTCCAAGCTGTTTGAAAAGATATAACTCTGTAGAATATTATCTGATATTAATATTAGTGAGGTTAAGTGTTCAAATCTTCTGATTCATAATAATTTCTGCCAAATAATAAAAGAAGATTGTTAAAATCTCTAACTTTAATTGTTGGTTTGTCTTCCTTCTTTCTCTATTTAGATCTGGCAGCTTTTGCCTTATATATTTTAATATTGTTAATAGTTGTATGAACATTTAGGATTATTTTAAATTCTTCAACTAATTAGTGCTTTGTCAATAGGGAGTGACTCTTTGTACCTCTGATATTACTCTTTTTCTTGAAATCTACTTAATCTATTTTTTCTGGTGTTAGTATAGCTATTCTCACACTATAATGCTGAATGCTTGTACATTTCTTCTCTTTTTTTACTATTATGTAGTAGTGTGTTTATGTTGTTAATACATTTCTTATGGACAGAATATATTGGCATTTTGCTTCTTTAATCAGCCTAATAGGAAATGTTTTTAATGACATGATTTTGTCATTTTAATGTAACTGTTAATATGCTTGATTTTTAAGTCTACTATCCAGCTATTTTCTATTAGTTCCATCTCTATTTCCTTTTTCTTTCTATTTTTTTTTTTTTGAGAGAAGGGGAGATAGACAGACTCTGCATGTAACCTGACCAGAATCCACATGAAAACCCCATCTGGAGCAGATGCTTGAATCGGCTGAGCTATCCTCAGTGCCTGGAGCTAATGCTGTAACCAAGCCAATGGCTGTGGGAGAGGAAGAGAGAGAGAGAAGGGCAGGGGCAGGGGAAAGTTTTTCCTGTATTATTTGACCAGAAATCAAACACAGGACATCCATATGTCAAGTCGATGCTCTATCACTGAGCCAACTGGCCAGGGCCCATGTTTTATTTCTTTCCAGAACTAGGGTCTCATGCTTTTTATTATGAAAACAATTAATTCATGTCCATATTTCCAATTAAAAACTACTTAAGGAATGTGGGTCCTTCTGAGATATATTATTTATTTTCTCATGATCAGGAAAAAGATCCCAAAATGAGTTTCTCAACTAAGATAACATAGTTTAGAACAAAAATGTTTATAAATACAGAGAAACCTCCTATATGATATTCTGAGAATAATATACACAATTTAGTACAAACAAAAATAAAGAAAACACCAAGTTTTACAAATTAAAAATTCTACATCTGATCATGATTAAGTAAAACCAAATAAACTGCCAAAAATTTGAATAAAAACATTCCTGGAAGTGAGTTGTGTATCAAGCTTAGAAAGAAGGCAGTCTAAATTAGTATAAAAACTGAGATGATTCCAAATGGAGTGATTTCAAAAGAAGACTTAAATAATCTGTTATTTTTGATATGATAAAGATGCAAGATGATTTTAGTAAGAAGTTAACAATTTAATAAAATTTAAATTTTAACAAAGCTGTTTATAATTTTTTCCTTTACCATACTCCCTCTTCATATTTCCATTATCTTTCTCTTTTAGGAGGCAGAATTATAATGACATAGGTTTAGATATTCATATCTCTATAAGCTCAAATTCACTATTCCATTTCTGGAGTAAATAATATTTATAGCCATAATGTTGGTTTTGGAAACTGGAGTCAGCCTATAAACATATCAAGGAAGATTTAATTTTATTTACCAGACTACAAATTTTATAAATTTTTTAGTATAGAAGAAAAAGTGAAGTGGGTGGCAATGAAGACAGGGAGTTACCACTAGTGCTTGCAAGTGGGTATCTGACTTCCTAATATTAAAGAATAGAAAGCTGAAATACCGTTTAAACAGTTTGTGACAAGTATACAATGCATAGCTCTAAAAAGAATGAGAAATTGAGATAAGGAAAATGCCAGTGACATAAATTCTTTATATTTCACAAAGGTAAATAAATTTTGTTTATAATCAACATATCAAGAACTAAATATATAATTACATTACTTAGATTATGGAGAAAATCACCAACACTAACAGCAGATATTCCTTATTTTCACTACTACCCTAGGACCTACTTCCCAGAAAAAATAATAGATCTTATCTATAAAAATTTATACCTTTCTGAATACCCCCAAAAAAATTTTTAAAAAATCATTCAGAGATACATTCTGGTAAAATTTCAAAATCCCTAAAATAATAATTAAAAATGTTATAAAAATCTATAAATAGAGAAAAATAAGTATATTATTACTTTCTAAGAGTCAGGGTTATATCAGACTTTTAAGCACAAATCCTAAAGACTAAAAGACAATATAATGAGTAAAAATAATTTCCTAGTATTTTTACAGTCTTAAATTTGCAAATTGTGATAACTTTATTGAGAATTATGTTGTTTTCTCTGTTAGTTTACTAAGGAAGAAAATGTAGTTTCATGTCGAAGAATATTATTTCTCATCAGTCAAAAGCAATTGTTGAATAATTACATTGTCAAAGAATAAAATTTAGGTTGAGGGGAAGAGAGCTGAAATATTTATAGTACAACCAAGAAATTGAGTAAGTCTTAAAAAACAACCCAATAGCACCATGCTATAAGAAGCATGCCAAAAATGAACTGATCAAAGATTTATGCACATATAAGCATAAGAAACAGCATCCAGAAAACAGAAATTTTAATACATTTAGATGTAGCTCTAAGCTCAGTGTTATTCACTAGTATTTCTCTAAATGCCAGGCTCCAGAGAAGTAATAAAAAAAAAAAAAAACACTGATTCTATCAATATGTACTTGTATAAAAACTCCATTGAAATATAAAGAACCATGGAGAATTGCCACAAAAGTGCACATTTAGCTATATATACTTTTAAATTTTAAATATATTTTCAAGAAAGTTATGTTATACTCTATTGAACCCTAGGCATGGGTATCATATCAGTCTACCCATTACAATTTTTCTTTAGCAGTTAATGGTCTATTTCAGAAGAATAAGTGAAAAGTAGTGAAATATATAATTTAATATGTTGGCAAATACCCATGTATCATTTCCAAATGTTTGTGACTATATTTAATCTCTTTTCTTCTGAAATATGTTTAATACCAGAAGTAGGTACTTGTTATGTTATTTATATTTAAGCCTTCATAACTGTAAATGCCAAGAAATGGTCTTAGACACCTAATCTAGTTTAACACATTTTTATTAGTATTAACTAAAGCTAATTTCTCATTAATATCAGTGAAGAAACTGAATGCAGATATACTGATCTTTCTTGGGACTATAGATGTATAATGGTGTTCACCATTGACCTGAAGATTCAAGAGGAGAATCCTAGAAATAAACGTCTTTTATATACTTTTATAATAAATGTTAACAAATTATAGACTCAATCTCTCTGAAAAACTTTTAACAATATATAAAACTAACATATTAGGATGAAAGTGATCAATTTACAGAATACAGTGAAAATGTATTGCTGTGGCAAAAAAAAAAAACCAAAAAAACAAAAAAATGACATTTTACTGAATTATAATTGCAAACCTAAAACTTTGGCTAACATTGTTAAAATAAGTAGAGTCCTCCTACCCATTTCTATTACTATAATTTGTTAAAGAATTATCAAAGAACTTACAACAGTGCTGCTTTCTCTACATTTTGAAAGATGTTCCATGCATTGTTCTTTTATATACTTTAACTGTGTTTACAGTACAATACATATAGCTCACACATTAAGAAATAGAAGAGCAAACCAAAAAGTCACTGAGCTTTAGTAATAGTTCTAGCAGTAAAAACATGTATTAGTACAATAAAGGAAAGGAAAAATATACATATAGAGGGCAATATTTTGTTGTTGTTGTTGACATATGGGTACGTTTGCATTTCTATTGCAAAGTGACAACTGAGAAATTCTTTTCAACCAAAATAAAGGTAACTATAACACCTCAGTTTGTCACTCTCTGATATTTTAACCTTTTACTCATCTTTTCCTCTGGGGCAGACAAGGAAACATAATTTGTTCACAGGAGACTACATAGAATGTTTATTTACAGAGACTCTAGAAATAAAAGAGTCTATGCCCTTGGGGCAGAAGTGGTTATATATTTTCTGAAGCCTTGAACTCCCTTCTTTCTGGGCATGCATCCAGACAGCATTTCCCATATCCCAGGTGGACAGAGAAGTCTGACTTATAATTAAAGTAGTGATATCATGTGAGTGGCCATGAAATTCATTTTTCTTTTCACTGCCTTGACTGGACTATAAAATTTCCCTATGCACCATCCAACTTTCTTTATCCTCTCCTCTTTCTGAAAGCAGTCTATGATAGCAAGGTGCCAGGAGATGGTGAAGCCTCAGAGGAAAGGGACCAAGGTCTCTGAATGGGCACTTAGAGAAACTGCCACCTAGAACTATTACCTGAGAAAATTATGAATTTATATTGTAGTAAGCCACTAAAATTTGGGGGTCTTTTGGTTAATAAAGTCTAGACTCCTTGCCAGACCTGTGGTGGCACAGTGGATGAAAGTGTCAACCTGGAAGTCTGAAGTTGATAGTTCAAAACCACAGGCTTGCCCAGTCAGTACACATATGAGAAGCAACTACTACAAGCTGATGCTTTCCTCTCCTTCCTTCTCCTTCTCTCTCTGTCTCTAAAATCAATAAGTTATAAAATTCTTCTAAAAGTCTAAACTCCTAACCAATACAACTGTAATACACAACCCAAAGTACTTAGTCACACAGAATAGAACAAACCTATCTTCATAAATATCTAAGAAAGATTATAAGTCTGACCATTGAATAAATGTGAAAAACAAATTGTCTACATTAGCATCAGTCTATCTGGCTAGATACAGTTAAATAAACATTGCAATAGTTGCTGACATGATCATATTATCAGCCTTCAGAAAAGAAAATCCAGAAGATCAGTGACAATCTAGATGTTGAAGATATGAGTACAATTAGGAGAAAGACATTTTTTATTAGCCATTTACCATTGACAAGTCTGTGTAAGCGTATATACTAAAGTACTAAAATTGATAATTTTGTAAAGTGTGTAAGTTAAAATAGAGTTTACTTATTCCTTTGTTTTAAGTAATACTTGCAAATACTTAAGTATCACAATTTAGAGTAACAGTGATCTAAATAATTTGGACCAACCTCCCTGCTGAGAATAAATAAAAAGACAGGAAATGTTTTTAAACATCCATTAGAGGGCAACAGGAAGCAAGCAAGGCAGTGAAGAATTATGGGGCCAAGATTCTAAAAAATTAGGAATCAAAAGGAGGTAATGCAGATATTTTTAGCTGCTTTTCTCTTACAGCTTCTGTTAATTTCAGCAGCAGCTAGATATAGATAAATTGAACAGAAATTTTGACAGCTTTATGGGGATGGGAGACAAAAAGAGAATGAAGTCTAGGAGTAGGTAACCTGAGAAAGCTTTTAAACCCTCTGCGCTTTGTCTCAAGACAACAAAAGGGCAATTTCTAGAGGTAAGAGTGAATCAGAAATATACCGGCATTTAAGAATATCAGCTCTGCTTCAAATAATCTAAACTCCTGTGATGAAGCAAAGGTTATCTAGCTATTGCCCTTAACACCCAAAAAGAGTAAATAAAAATCCTCTTTAGGAGAATATAAACAAATTCTAGTTCTTTAATTATTTCTAAATATATTTTTAGATTTTATTTATTTTTAGAAAGAAAGGAGAGAGGGAGAGAGAGAGAGAGAGTGGGGAGGAGCAGGAAGCATCAACTTCCACATGTGCCTTGACCAGGCAAGCCCAGGGTTTGGAAGCAGCGGCCTCAACATTCAGGTCGACACTTTATCCACCATGCTACCACAGGTCAGAATATTTCTACAATTTTTTGTATTTTATATTCAGTACTACTTTACTTTATCCACTAACTGACAAAAGAAAAACAGGATACAGTATTAATACAAAGCAAAAAAACAATAAGGTATAAAAACAGACCCAGAAGAGATTCAAGATGATGTGATTATCCAGATAATATAACATGTTCCAGAGGATAAAATACAAATAGGAAATTTGGCTGACAACTAGGTATAAAAATCAATAAAAATAAATGAGTTTAACAAGAGAATAGACTGAGTTGAATAGAGAAGAGGTACGTGCCACTTGCCTATTAATGACAGGAATAGATTCTGCAAAATGTGTCATTAGATGATTTTTGTCCTAGTGCCAAAATTTTAAAATGTACTTGAACAAATTTAGATGGTATAGCTTACTATACACCTGGGTTGTCTGGTATAACCTATTGCTCCTAGGCTACAAGTCTGTACATCATGCACAAAATAAGATGAGATTAAACCAAGCACAAGAGAAGATGATGCAATCAAGAAATGTGATAGCCTGACCAGGCGGTGGCACAGTGGATAGAGCGTCAGACTGGGATACAGAAGACCCAGGTTCGAGTCCCCAAGCTTGCCAGCTTGAGCACGGGCCCATCTGGCTTAAGCAAAAGCTCATCAGTTTGGACCCAAGGTCGCTGGCTCCAGCAAGGGGTGGCTCGGTCTGCTGAAGGCCTGGGGTCAAGGCACATGTGAAAAAGCAATCAATGAACAACTAAGGTGTTGCGACGGCAACAGAAAACTAATGATTGCTGCTTCTTACCTCTCTTTGTTCCTATCTGTCAGTCCCTATCTATCCCTCTCTCTGACTCTCTCTCTCTGTCCTTGTAAAAAAAAAAAAGAAATTTGATAAACATGAAATGTATAAGGCTGCTGCTGGTGTAGCATAGTAAACTGTTCCAGAGAAAACTTGTATTTGTAAATAGAGTCTACTCCAAAATACTGATACAAAGTATAGTAAACACATAAACCAGTAACACTGTCATTAATTACAATTATCAAATATTATGTACTATATACATAATTGTATATGCTATACACTATACACTTTTTGGTGACTGGCAGTGTAGTAGGAAAAAAGTTTTTTACATCAGCATCATCATAACACATATGAGTAATGTATTATATAAAATACATTGTGAGTACTGCATATTTTTTTGTGACAGAGACAAAGAGAGACACAGAGAGGCACAGATAGAGACAGACAGACATAAAGGGAGAGAGATGAGAAGCCTCAATTCTTCGTTGTGGCACTTTAGTTGCTCAGTGATTGCTTTCTCATATATGCCTTGACAGGGCAGGGGGGCTATAGCAGACTGATTGAACCCCTTGCTTAAGCCACTGATCTTGGGCTCAAGCTGGTGTGCCTTGCTCAAACCAAATGAGCCCACGCTCAAGCTGGTGACATTGGGGTTTTGAACCTTGGTCCTCCACATCCCAGTTCAATGCTCTATCCACTGCACCACCATCTGGTCAGGCCAGTAATGCATATCTGACATTAGTGTGGCTGTGACATCACTAGGAGGTAGGAATTTTAAACTCCATTATATTTTATGGGACCACTGTTGTATGTATGGTTTGTCACTGACTGAAATATAGTTATGGCATGCTTGACTATAATGTGCTGGAAGACTCTTTAAAGGAGATTTCCACAGTGGAACTGGGAAATAAAAACAGATAGTAAATATGAGAGAGAAGATAACCTAGAGTTACAGTAAAGTAGTCTAACCTGGATTATAGGAGATGCGAGATATAGGAGAGATATTTGAAAGAAAACATGTGTGAGAATTTTTCAAAATTGATGGAAGATATCTAACTACAAATTGAAGAACTCAACTAAGAATGAGGAAGAAAAAAACAAAAAAAGATATTGTAATTAAGCTCCTAAATAAAGGCACAGAAGAATATAGAGGGCCATCAGGAAATAAAAGGCCATGATATCAGAGAAAATAAAAAAGTGACTGAGCCTGACCTGTGGTGGCGCAGTGGATAAAGCCTCGACCTGGGAACACTGAGGTCGCCAGTTCAAAACCCTGCACTGGTCTGGTCAAGGCACATATGGGAGTTGATGCTTCCAGCTCCTCCCCCATTTCTCTCTTTCTCTCTCTCACACTCTGTATCTTCTCTCTAAAATGAATAAAATAAAAATTTTTAAAAAAGTGACTGAAATATGCTCAGGCTTCTCTGAAGCATTCTTTTCCCAAGTTTGCATTAATTCTTAGGAGTAGACTGAAGGGGGCAAGATGGCGATGCAGTAAGTGGACGTACCAACTTCCAACTCCCAGAACCAAAGTGGATTATAACTGGATTTTAAGAATCATCATCTGAATAAACCAACGTTGAACTGGACTCTTCAACTGGGGAACACAGAAGAAGCCACATTGAGACTGGTAGGAAAAGCAAAAACACGGAAAGGACTGCCCAGCTCCCCAGACTGAAAAGCAGCCCTGAGAGACCCGTGTGGCGGGAAGAGAGTTTAGCGGAGAGGGAAGGACCTGGGTCTCAGGAATAAAGCCCCAGCCTGCAGACCCAGAGCCTAGAAGAGGCATATGAACAGTATTTAGCTGGGAAACAGGTTAGGATACTGTTTGTGAGAAAGAGACAGTTTTCTTCAGACCCAAGATTCTTTTTAAAGAGACAGCGCAGAAAACCTCTCTCACAACCATGCACCCGGGGCTCCGGGGAACGGGGACAGAGGAGAGGACCAGAGCAGCGGGAGAGTGTGGACTGAAGACACAGGGAGAAAAGCTTTTAGGGACAGCCACCCTAAACCCTGGGCTGAGTCACTACATAAATCTGAAACAATACTTCCCCTGGAACCAGCAAAGGGAAGAAGGACATCAGCCAAACAGGCTCCCCTGTGGCAATTAGAGCATAGTCGTTTAGAAGGAGGAAGCTTTCATGACGACAGTATGGAGTGTTAGGGTCTGAGCTGCAGTGCCCACACCCCCACTGCTGAGGGCTTGCTGTAGGGCAGGCGGCCCCTGGACAAGAAAGTGTGGTTCTGCTGGTGGGCGCAGAGGCCGAGCCAGCAGGAGTGAGCTAGATCTAGCCCAGCTGGGGCAAAGGGGATGTGAAAACGTGGTCCGGCGGCTGTGGGCCTGCCTGCAACCCCACCTGTGGGGGAAAAGCGGGAGCTGGAAACAGATGGAGATCCGCGGCTGGGCAGGGGCAAGTAGGCACGCGGCTGCACCCGGACTCCGGAGCTTGAAGCACTGCCCTAACCGGCTTTGCTGGCAGAGGTGGGGCAGAAGCCCAGAGCCCGGCTGAGTGCATAGCAACAGCCCAGCCCACCTAAAGAGCCAAGGTTGGCGGGGGAGGGGCTTCCGGCCTGGGCTCACAGCTGAGCGCTCACCAAAAGCCCTTCCCGGCTGGAGGAACAGGCTGACAGGGACCCGCAACTAAGCAAAAGTGCTCACCCTTGCCCTTGACACCCAGGCATTTGGCCCAAGTGTGGTGTACGGTCCCACCCATGGGAGAGGGGTGAAGGCCAAAACCAGCTGAAACTTGTAGAGCCGGACACGGGAACACAGCCTCTCCTTCGGACATGAGACGGAGACCTCAGCAGCTAAGACCGTTGCCAGCAACACCCACACCCATCCACCCTAGTCAGAGGAAGAAGGAGTGGCGGGCCTGCAGACAGATCACACCTAGGGAACACAGAGGCAACACCCATTGGACTCCAGTACCCAAACTCGTCTTACACACAGACAAAATGGGCAGGCAAAGAAATGCAACCCAAATGAATCAAGAGAAATCCCCAGTAAAGGACCTGAATGAATCAGATATAACGAAACTACCTGATGCAGAGTTTAAAATAATGATAGTTAGGATGTTCAAAGAGCTTAGAGCAACAATGGATAGTCATTACGAACATGTAAATAAAGAGATATCAAGTATAAAAAAGAAAATTGAAGTAATAAAATATAATCAAAAAGAAATGACATTACAGTATCAGAACTAAAGACCATAAAGGAAGGAATTAAAAGCAGGATGGATGAAGCTGAGGATCGAATCAGTGAGTTAGAGGAGAAAATAAACAAAGGCACAGAAGCAGAGGAGAAAAAAGAAAAGAGACTCAAAAAATCAGAGGACACACTAAGGAAGCTCTGTGACAACATAAAGAGAAATAACATCTGCATCATAGGGGTTCCTGAAGAAGAAGAGAAAGAAAAAGGATAGAAACTTTGTTCAATCAAATCATAGCTGAAAACTTTCCTAAATTAAAACTGGAAAACGTTTCACATGTTCAAGAAGCACAGAGACCTCCATTAAAGAGAAATCCAAAGAAATCTACACCAAGACACATCATAGTTAAAATACCAAAGCTAAGGGATAAAGAGAAAATTTTAAAAGCTGCTAAAGAAAAAAAGGCTATCATCTACAAAGGAGCCCCCATAAGGATGACATCTGACTCCTCAACAGAAACACTTGAGGCCAGAAGAGAATGGCAAGATATATTCAAAGTATTGCAGATCAAGAACCTACAACAAAGACTACTCTATCCAGGAAGGCTAATGTTAAAAATTGAAAGAGAAATAAAGAGCTTCCCAGACAAAGAAAGCCTCAAAGAATTCATTAAAACAAAGCCAATTCTGCAGGAGATTCTAAGGGGCCTGTTGCGAACAGTTCAAAGGGGGAAAAGAATATAGCAAAAGAAGAATACAGCTTTAAAAAATAAAATGGCAATAAACAACTACATATCAATAATAACCTTAAATGTAAATGGATTAAATGATCCAATCAAAAGACACAGGATAGCTGTGTGGATAAAGAAACAGGACCCATACATATACTGTCTACAAGAGACACACCTTAAAAAAAAATTGCACATAGAATGAAGGTAAAAAGATAGAAAAAAATATTTCATGCAAATGGAAATGAAAAAAAAAGCCAGGGTAGCAATACTTATATCTGACAAAGTGGACTTTAAAACAAAGGCTGTAGTAAGAGATAAAGAAGGACACTACATAATGATAAAGGGAACAGGAAGAATTGAACAGGAATTATAATTTAACCATTATAATTCTCTACACACCAAACAAAGAAGTCGCGACATACATAAAGCAGACTTTGATGGATAGAAAGAGGGAGATTAACAGCAATACTATAATAGTAGGGGATTTCAATATTCCACTAACATCACTGGATAGATCCTCAAGAAAGAAAATTAATAAAGAAACAGCCGACTTAAAGGATACACTAGATCAACTTGATTTAATAGATATCTTTAGAACTTTTCACCCTAAAGCAGTAGAATATATATTATTTTCAAACGCTCATGGTACATTCTCTAGGATAGACCACATGTTAGGACACAAAAGTGGTCTCAACAAATATAAAAGGATTGAAATCATATCAAGTATTTTTTCTGATCACAATGCCATGAAACTAGAAATTAACCACAAAGGAGAAATTGAAAAATACTCAAATACTTAGAAATTAAATACCATGTTATTAAAAAATGAATGGGCCTGACCTGTGGTGGCGCAGTGGATAAAGTGTCGACCTGGGAACACTGAGGTCGCCAGTTCAAAACCCTGCACTGGTCTAGTCAAGGCACATATGGAAGTTGATGCTTCCAGCTCCTCACCCCTTTCTCTCTCTCTCTCTCACTCTCTCTCTCTTTCTGTGTCTTCTCTCTAAAATGAATAAAATTTTAAAAAATGAAATAAAAGAATAAACAATGAATGGATTAATAATGAGATCAAAGAAGAAATAAAAAAGTTTCTAAAAACGAATGATAATGAGCATACATCAACTCAAAATTTATGGGACACAGCAAAAGCAGTAGTGAGAGGGAAGTTCATAGCACTAATGACACCATTAGAAACTAGAAAAAGCTCAAAAAAGCAACCTGACCCTGCATCTAAAAGAACTAGAAAAACAACAGCAAATAAATCACAGCACTAGTAAAAGGAAGAAAATAATAAAGATCAGAGCAGAAATAAATGAAATAGAGGCCAAGGAAACAACACAGAGTATCAATGAAACCAGGAGCTGGTTCTTTGAAAAGGTAAACAAGATTGATGAACCTTTAACTAGATTCACGAAGAAAAAAAGAGAGAGAACCCAAATAAACAAAATTAGAAATGAGAGTGGAGAAATAACAACTGACACAAGAGAAAAACAAAGCATTGTAAGAAAATACTATGAAGAACTCTATGCCAAAAAATTAGGCAACCTGGTTAAAATTGACAAATTTCTTGAATCATATAGTCTTCCAAAAATCAATCTGGAAGAATCAGAACACCTAGACAAATGAGATCAAAACAGTTATTAAAATACTTCCAAAAAAGAAAAGTCCTGGGCCTGATGGCTTCACAAGTGAATTCTATCAAAAATTTAAAGAACTAACTCCTATCCTCCTCTAGCTATTTCAAAAAAGTCAAAAGGAAGGACTACTTACAAACTCCTTTTATGGGGTGAGCATAATTCTGATCCCGAAACCAGGCAAAGACAATACAAAGAAAGAAAATTATAGGCCTATATCCCTGATGGATTTAGATGCTAAAATTCTCAACAAAATATTAGCCAACCGGATCCAGCAATATATGAAAAATATCATACACCATGATCAAGTGGGATTTATTCTGGAGAGGCAAGGCTGGTTCAATATTCGCAAATCAATCAATGTGATTCATCACATAAACAAAAGGAAGAACAAAACTCACATCATAATTTCAATAGATGCAAAAAAAGCATTTGATAAAATCCAGCACCCATTCATGCTCAAAATTCTCAGTAAAGTGGGAATACAGGGTACATACCTTAACATGATAAAGGCCATCTATGACAACCCACAGCAAACATCATACTAAATGGCCAACAATTAAAAGTGATCCCATTAAGATAAGGAACCAGACAGGGATGCCCCTTTCACCACTCTTATTCAACATAGTTCCGGAAATCCTAACTACATCAATCAGACAAGCAGAAGAAATAAAAGGCATCCAAATTGGAAAAGAAGTGAAACAGTCATTATTTGCAGATGATATGATATTATATATAGAAAACCCTAAAGTCTCAGTCAGAAAACTACTGGACCTGATAAATGAATTTAGCAAGGTGGCAGGATATAAAATTAATACTCAGAAATCAGAGGCATTTTTATTTACCAACAATGAACTGTCAACAAAAGAAATTAAGGAAACAATCCTCTTCACTATTGCAACCAAAATAATAAAGTACCTAGGAGTAATTTAACAAAGGAGGTTAAGGACTTGTACTCGGAAAAATATAAAGCATTGATAAAAGTAATCAAGGAAGATACAAACAAGTGGAAGCATATACCGTGCTCATGGTTAGGAAGAATAAACATCAATAAAATGTCTATATTACCCAAAGCAATTTATAAATTCAATGCAATACTAATTAAAATACCAATGCCATACTTCAAAGATATAGAACACATATTCCAAAAATTTATATGGAACCAAAAAAGAACACGAATAGCCTCAGCAAACTTAAAAAGAAAAAATAAAGCTGGAGGTATCACTCTTCCAGATATGAAGGTTTACTACAAGGCCATTGTACTCAAGACAACCTGGTAGTGGTATAAGAACAGGCACATAGATCAATGGAACAGAACAGAGAACCCAGAAATAAACCCACACCTTTATGGACAACTGATATTTCACAAAGGAAGAAAGAGCATACAATGAAGTAAAGACAGCCTCTTTAACAAATGGTGTTGGGAAAATTGGACATCTACCTGCAAAGAAATGAAACTAGACCATCAGCTTACACCATTCACAAAAACAAACTCAAAATGAATAAAAGACTTAAATGTAAGCTGTGAAACCAAAAGCATCTTAGAAGAAAACATAGGCAGGAAGATCTCTGACATCTGTAGGAGCAATATATTTGCCAATTGATCTCCACGGGTAAAGGAAATAAAAGGCAAGATAAACAAATGGGACTATATCAAACTAAAAAGTTTTTGCACAGCTAAAGACAATAAGAACAGAATAAAAAGACAAACCACACAATAGAAGAACATATTTGACAGCATGTCTGATAAGGGGTTAATAACCAAAATTTATAAAGAACTTATAAAACTCAACATCAGGAAGACAAACAATCCAATCAAATAATGGGCTAAAGAAATGAATAGACATTTCTTCAGAGAGGGCATGCAGATGGCCAATAGGCATATGAAAAAATGCTCAACATCACTAATCACTAGAGAAATGCAAATTAAAACCACAATGAGATGTCACCTCACACCAGTCAGAATTGTGCTCATCAGCAAAACAACACAGAATAAGTCCTGGCGAGGATGTGGAGAAAAGGGAATCCTCCTACACTGCTTGTGGGTATGCAGACTGGTGCAGCCACTGTGGAAAACAGTATGGAGAATCCTCAAAAAATTAAAAATCGAACTGCCTTTTGACCCAGCTATCCCACTTTTAGGAATATACCCTAAGAACACTATAGCACTGTTTGAAAAGAAGAAATGCGCCCCATGTTTGTGGCAGCATTGTTCTCAATAGCGAAGATCTGGAAACAGCCCAAGTGTCTGTCAGATGACGAGTGGATTAAAAAGCTTTGGTACATATATACTATGGAATACTACTCAGCCATAAGAAATGATTACATCAGATCATTTACAACAAAATGAATGGGCCTTGATAACATTATATGGAGTGAAATAAGTAAAACGGAAAGAAACTGAGAACTGCATGATTTCATACATAGGTGGGACAGAAAAACGGGATTATGAGACATGGACAAGAGTGTGGTGGTTACGGGTGGGGAGAGGGAGGATAGGAAGGGAGACGGGGGAGAGGGGCACAAAGAAAACCATACAGAAGGTGACAGAGGACAATTTGACTTTGGGTGATGGGTATGCAACATAATTGAATGATAAGATAACCTGGACATGTTTTCTTTGAACATATGTACCCTGATTTATTAATGTCACTTCATTAAAATTAATAAAAAAAAAAAGTGTGGACTGAGCGACCAAACACTAGTTTATGGTGAGACATGAGAAGAGGGAGAGAAAGTTGAAGGTCAGGGCTACTAAGGCAGGGAAACTTGAGGGGACAAGATACATAGGAAAAAGAACAGTAGAAAGGTGATGCCACCTGACCAGGTGGTGGCGCAATAGATAGAACATCGAACTGGGATGCAGAAGGACCCAGGTTTGAGACCCCAAGCCCGCCAGCTTGAGCCCAAGGTCACTGCCTCGAGCAAAGGGTCACTTGGTCTGCTATAGGCCCACGGTCAAGGCACATATGAGAAAGCAATCAATGAACAACTAAGGAGCCACAACAAATCATTGATGTTTCTCATGTCTCTCCCTTCCTGTCTGTCTGTCCCTATCTATCCCTCTCTTTGACTCTCTCTCATTCTGCCACAAAAAAATAAAAAAAATTAAAAAAAAAATCTATAAGCAAAGTGGTGCCAAATTTGTACCAAACTTTTTCCTCCTGAAAGGATTTTTCTGTTTTTTTAGATTGTACATGAGGCTTTTAGAACATAAGCAAAATGCACCACTAATAAGTAGTGAAACCAAGAGCCTTTAATAATTCTATCATACTGGAAATGCAAAGATTTGATCTAAGAGACCTCAAAGCTATTATTTAAGACCTCATATAGAAGTATAAGAAAAACAAAAATGATACAGTTTAAGAAAATCAAATGCAACCTTAAGTTATTGCTGGCTCTGATTGAAATAATGTGATTGAATCTATATATAAACCCTCACTATAAAAAGATAATATCAACCAAAAATAGCATTTTTTGTTACTGTGGAAACTGTACAGTTCAAAAGTGAAGTCACAGGCCACAAGTGGCTACTGAACACAAGAAGGTATCTCCTGTGATATAAAAACATAATTTTTTATTTTATTTCATTTAATGATTTTAAATTTAAGTAGCTATATTTAGTTAGTAGATAATTTACTGTGGAGTTGTTGTTTTATTTTATTTTTTCAAATAATGTCCAGCATTCAATCAAAAGCTAAGAGGTAAAAGAAAACAGATAATAGAGTCTATCAGATGATGACACAACTTCCGGAGTTTTCAGGTATACATACACTTGATTTATTAAGGAGATCAGCCAGAAAGAAAGAGGAAAGAATACAGAAGCAGGATAGGAAAGGAACAGGAGCTGAGCAAGGCTATAATTTTAAGTGGAGTCCCCACCCCAGCCTGATGTAACAGGAAGCTGTGTCATGTAAGTTGAAGTGAGAGTTTGTCCTACCTCAAAGGAAGAGTTGTACTTTTATATTTCTTTGCCAATAAGTCACTGGATACAGGATGATCTAGAGCAGTGGTAGTCAACCTGGTCTCTACCACCCACTAGTGGGCATTCCAGCTTTCATGGTGGGCAGTAGCGGAGCAACCAAAGTATAAATAAAAAGATAGATTTAACTATCTTTCGCCAAATGTAGCGAAAATCTGACATAAAGTACTTGGTAAGTAATTATTATTATATTCTTTAACTTGCTGTAACTCTGCTTTATAAATTTTATAAAGTAAAGTTACTTCTCTACTTTACTTTATAAAATTTGTGGAACTGGTGGGTGGTTGGAAATTTTACTACTAACAGAGATACAAAGTGGGCAGTAGGTATAAAAAGGTTGACAACCCCTGATCTAGAGGGACAAACATTATGGCCCTTTCCATGCCTGAGCAAAATCAAGTTATCTGAAGATGTAATATGAATTATTAGGATTGATGTACAGAGGCGCTGGGGGGTGGGCACATAGAACTAAATTAAATTTGTATCCAAGTGCTGACTGCATCCTCTACAACAAATCCACATGCTGAGAACAATCACTAAAGTAGCAGTTTTCAAAATGTGATACCTAATAGTGTCAGCAACTTCCAAGAACCTGCTAGAAATACAAATCCCTGGGTCAGCATTCTCAAGCTTATCTTTTATCTCATATACAATTAAATACTATTTAAAAATCTGTAATAGGAAATTCCATTATCTGAAACTCCCTCAAATCATTCTCTATGATCTTTTTCCCTTGATTATTGTTTGCATCAATATGTTTCCTTATAGGCCAAGTTACTTTTAATTCAATACTGGATTTTTAACATCATATTACTTTGATCTTCCTGTTTACATTTATGCATGAGCCACTCGATATTTTCAGCAAGAATTTGAAGCCTAAAACTACAGTGAGAAAAACAGAGAGAACAAAGGTTAGACAGGATGTACCTGTGTTTAAGAAAATTGGAAAGTTAAAGAATATTAAGGGAGGCACCACAGGCGATGGTAGCTTCTGAAGCAACAAAGTGCATGATTCTTAGGGTGAGGCTTGAGTAGCCCTACAAAACCTTACATCTATCATATATACAAATGCCACATGCCTGCTTTATACTTCCACTGAGAATAATGGCTTTTTAAAATTATTATTCTACTTTTCATCTCATGCAAGTTCTTCTCATTATCTAACTCTAACAGAAACTCTGCTGGCAAACAAGCTTGGAAATGTAATTTCCAGTCTCTCAAACCTTTTGACACAGTGGGAATTTTAGAGTGTTGGAATGAAACTATGGATCAAATGAAGTATCTGAATGAACACCATGATTTTATTTTCTACTGGTTCCTTAAATACTTTCCTTTTCACCATCTATAGCCTAAGTGTAGGCTTAAAAATAAATTGTATATTTTGAAACTTCCCCTGACATATATAAACCTTGGTTAAGGAGGTTTATGAAGGAAGGGGGTGCTGCTAGTGTATAACATTGTGGTTAGAAATAAAAATTTTGTCCCTGGCCAGTAGGCTCAGTGGATAGAACATTGACCCAGCTTATGGATGTTCTGGGTTCGATTCCCAGTCAGGGTACACAAGAGAAGCAACCATATGCTTCTCTCTCCCTCGTGTTCCCACTTCTCTCTCTCTCTTCCCCTCTCGCAGCCAGTGCTTTGAGCATAGTCAGCCCAGCCACTGAGAAAAGTTGAGTTGGTCCAAGCACATTAGCCTCAGGTACTGAGAACAGTTCTGCTGATTTGAGTATTGGACCCAGAGAGGGGTTGTTGGGTAGATCCCAGCCAAGGCGCATACAGGAGTCTGTCTCTCTATACGCCCTTCCTCTCACTTAAAAAGAAAGAAAAAAGAAAGAAAGATGTTGACAAATAATACCAGCTCTGATTAGATTACACTAGGGAACAAAATTTTTGTTGCATCCGTAAAAACACTTGTTCATACATAATTCAAGTATGCTGATCTCAAATCTGACATTAGTTTTTCCTGTAAGCTACAGTTTTTTGGAATTCAAGATTATAGGTTTTCATCTTATTGTAAAATTTTCAGCATTTAGTTTAACATAATCAAGTAGAATGTCTTCTTGGACATCATCTTTGTGAAAATATAATAATTTATATAAAGCAGTAAATACACTAATACACTAAAAGATATGATTGCATCAGAATTTGTTTACAATTTCAAAATAGAACATATTAAAACACTTATTTTAATCATAAAATTTGCACAAAATTTATTTAAATTCTATTCAGGAAAGAATTTGCATTTGTAGCTCTTGAATTTGTGTACTTGTTGAGGACAATCAAGTTTGATGCTCCAGCAATAGTCTGCCATCATATTTCTGTCCTATCACCCCCATCGTCTTCAGATCTTGATGAAAGCATTCTCCCTGCTCATCACTAACAGCTACAAGATTCTCGGGAAACTTATCAAGGCGACTGTTCAGCAAGTGCATCTTAATGCTCATGTTGCATCCAATGTCACAGAAAGTCAACAGCCTCCTTTAAACCAAAAGTTTATAGCTTTCTACTTTTTTGTTGCCAAGGAAGTTCTTTGTAACTGCCACAAAAGACTGCCATGCTGCTGTCGCCTTCTTATTCATCTTTCTGGAAAATTCTTCATCATATATGCGGGTTTGAATTTGAGGTCCATCAAATACAACTGCTTTTATCTTCTTGAAAGACAAGGCAGGAAAAGCAGAAATCATATGTTGAAAGCTTTCACTTTCTCTATTGAAAGCCTGAACAAACTGCTTCATTAAGCCAAGTTTGATGAGAAGTGGGGGAAAAATGATTCTGTCTCGATTAACTACAGATTCATTCACAATATTTTGCATCCCTACTTCCAAAGCTTCACATTTCGGCCCCTCCTTCGGTATCCAGTGTTTCTCACAAGCTCAGCTGTCCCACAAACACAGAAAGCAAGGATACTTCATGATACTTCTCTGTTGTTCTAGCAGGTAATTTGCCATTTTAAGATCCACACAAATGATCCAGTTATGCTCCTCATACCTCAGAAAGTTGAGGACAATTTTTATGTCATTATAATCTTTTTGTAGATGAGTTGAATAACCAATTAGAACTGCTGCATAAACATTACCGTTGTGTAGGATAACACATTTCAGACTCCGTTTTAAGCTGTCAAGAAATAGCTGCCATTCTGTTGGACTATAAGTGGTAACACCTAGCTGGCTAAGAAGACTACTGATATCATGACAGTAAACAAAGTGTTTGTCTTCAGAAAAAAAGTCCACAAAAATTTGTTTATACTTCCTGAAATGGAATACTTTAGCTGACCAGTGAAGTACATTCTTTTCTTGAAGCCTGGAGGCTGATAACTCAGCTGCTTTCTTTGATAGGCCCAAATCTTTTACTAAGTCATTCAATTTGGGATGGCAAAACTGCTGAGGGGTTACTGACTGCTTTGCATCAGAAGAAGACCCTTCAGATTGTACAACCATTTCCTCATGCATCTTATCAAAATATACTTGATCACCATGTTCACTTTCTTCATCCTCTAGAATAAATAAAGCCATTGAAAACTGGAACTGGGAATGTCTCAGAGTGTGGGATAGGTCATATTGCTGAAGAAAAATTAGGCTATGCGATCATATGCCATTTTTTCTTGCCGATGCCCTTTGTATGGATCAGACAGAAAGAACAGTCACTGCTGTGGTCCTTAGGTTCACACCAAACCATGGGAATAACAAAAAGTATTCCTTTGCATTTTCCTTTTGTCCAGTCATGAAGCATTTCCTCACACTTATGACACACAATGTGAGGAGCCCAATTCTTGTCTCGATCACCAAGGGTAACTTGAAAATAGGCAATCTATGCATGTGTCACAAATGATGAAATATTGCTCCTTTGATGTTGAAGTGTGTAACAGCCACATATATAACAGATGGTGTCAGGACTATTCTTATATTTACGCCCACTTGAAGAAGCCATGATTCAATCTTAAAAAAAATAAGGGGGTATTTTTATTAGATAATAATTTTTTACATTTAAAAACAACTACAATTATTTAAAAGTGATGTTTGTAAAACATTAATTGCCTTGTGGTTCTGTTCAATCCAAGAGTCATTGCCCTTTAACTGCAATTTAAAAACCAATGCATGCCATTAACTGTAACAAAAAGAAATTAAAATTGCATAAAAACTAGATCATGCAATACAAAACAGATTTCATATTTGGAATCAGCAATGCAGAAATATATAGAAATAGTTCTAAAATCTCATGCAACAGAAAATGAAAAAAAATTGTTACTCAGTGTTATTAGTTATTAGTCATATCACATAGAACAGATTTCTTTCTCTCCTTAGCATGCTGCCTTACACATAGATATACCTTTTTTTTTTTAATTTTTTTTTTTTATTCATTTTAGAGAGAGGAGACACGGAGTGAGAGAGAGAGAGAAAGAGAGAAAGGGGGGAGGAGCTGGAAGCATCAACTCCCATATGTGCCTTGACCAGACCAGTGCAGGGTTTTGAACTGGCGACCTCAGTGTTCCCAGGTCGTCGTTTTATCCACTGCGCCACCACAGGTCAGGCATAGATATACCTTTTTAAAAAATATTACTCTATGTTCATTATCATATTATCAAATACCCAGGTTTGCCTATTCTGAGAAACAGAATCTTAACTATAACAGGCAGAGGGTACCCATTGAGTTATAGCTCATGAATTCTTTTTTAAGTCACAACTTTGTAATGGTAACACATATTTGTTGAGAATAAGTGAGCCAATACACTCTAAAAAGGAGCAACCAATACTTTACTTTATATGCCATTGTCCTTTTGATAATAGAAAGTACTGTTTCTTTCTACACACATTTTTCCCCCTCACTCTTTCTCCAGTGACAAATCAGTAAAAATATATTTCTCTTTAGTTCCAAGGAGTCCTGGTATGGTTCATCAAGCCAAGGACATTTCAGAAAGCAGGAATGTTCTGTGTTTCCCTTACTATTCCAAATAATCTATTCCAGTGGACATAATTATGTTTTCATAAAGCTGGATTTATAGATGAAATTGTAACTCTCCCACACACACCCCCCCACCAAAATGTCTCTTTTCAACGAAGTGTATGAGTGACCTGGAATTGTATGGACAAAGTTTTACCTGCCATACCTTGTAAAATATGGCAATCATTTATGAGCTCAGGGAAAGGATCTAGCTGTGAAAAACAACTGATGATTCCAGTACAAAAAAAAAAAAAATACACCTGGGTACAAATTGACATTAAATAGTCACAATAATAAAATTAAAAATTATTTGAGGGGATAAATAATAGAATTAGCAAATACAAATAAAAGAAATGTAACTCTATAAGAAATGTAGTTAATACAATGTTCTGTAAAATATGAAAAATAAGCAGTGAAAATGCCTAAAAATATCAAAGAAAAAAATTAAAAACATATTAAAATAATACACACTAAGAGGTGACTCTAGAGAAAAACTGTCTGGGTTTAATTCATAATTTCACCATTCATTTGATATTAGACACTTTTCTTACCTGCTATGTTCTTCAATGTTCCTATCTAAAAAGTGGGGTTAATAATTATAGTATCTATCTCATTAGGTTGCTGTCAACAAACACCAAAGATCTCATAATGTGCAGTCTACTTTTTCTGTCCATAAAGGAATAAGCTTAGAAATGAATAAAAAGAATAGAGCCAAAAATATTACATATACTTTTTAAAAACACAAACTAGTCTATAATCTATAGGTAAAAAGCTATTACATTATCTCCTCCCACCTCCTATCTGGAGTTTCAATTTCCATGGTTTGCTAATTATATTCAACTGAGATATGAAAATATTAAATAAAAAATTTCAAAAATAGGCAATTCATAAGTTTTCATTGCACATCATTTTGAGCAACATGATAAAATCTCATGCTGCCATGCTCTGTGCTCTGTCTTGCCAACATGTAAATAATCCCTTTGTCCAGTTTATCCACAGTCTATATGCTACCTGGCCATTAGTCACTTAAATGCTACTGGTTCCTTAGTCAGTAGCTGTTTTGGTTATCAGACGCATTATCATGGAAATTGCAGTGCTCGCATTCAAGTAAACCTTATTTTACTTAATAATGACCTCAATGTGCAAAAGTAGTGATGCTGTCAATTTAAATATGCCAAAGTTGTAAAGTGTATATTATATATATATATAAAAAACATAGTATGTATAGGGTTCAGTACTCTGAAATTTTAGGCATTCACTAGAGGTCTAGAATATAGCTCCCATGGGTAAGGGGCGAGCTACTATGTAACAGAAATCACAAAAAATGTTTAGGCTTGAGAAAGATAATTAAAATATACCTGTCTGACCAGGCGGTGGCGCAGTGGATAGAGCGTTGGACTGGGATTCGGAAGACCCAGGTTCGAGACCCTGAGGTCGCCAGCTTGAGCGCGGGCCCATTTGGCTTGAGCAAAAGCTCGCCAGCTTGGACCCAAGGTCGCTGGCTCCAGCAAGGGGGTTGCTCGGTCTGCTGAAGGGCCGCGGTCAGGGCACATGTGAGAAAGCAATCAATGAACAACTATGGTGTCGCAATGGCAACAAGAAACTAATGATTGATGCTTCTCACCTCTCTCCTTTCCTGTCTGTCTGTCCCTATCTATCCCTCTCTCTGACTCTCTCACTGTCCCTGTAAAAATATATATATAAATACACACACACACACACACACACACACACACACACCTAAATTTCAGGGATACAGATATATTGATAGCTACAATTTTAATTAGGTATTTCTACTGGAAAAAAAAAATGAAAAGTAATAAATTGGCTTCCAAATCTATAAGCTGGAAAAATAATAACAAATTAATCCCTAAGAAAGTCGATGCAAGGAAGTAATAGAGTTAAAAGAAGAGATTTGTAAACTAGAAAACAGAAATGGTAGCAAACATCAAGAACAAAAGCTAGATCTTTGAAAGAAAAAGAGAGAGGGAATAAATTATTATTATTAGATATTAAAAAGGAGACAAAAATAAAGATGAATAAAGTAAAACAAATATTTTATAATCAAAAACTTTTCTAAGAAAAAATAATTAAGCAAAATGAGTAAAAGAATGTCTGATTCAACTTATTATTGTTTAAGAAATTAAATTCATGGTGAAAAATCAAACTAAAAATATTAAAAACTAAGCTAGAATCAATCAGCTGAGTAAACATCAAGAAACAAAAACTAAATTAATTTTAAGAAAACAATCCTTTTTTACATAAACTTCTAAAAGCTTACAAAATTGGGAAGGACTTAAGTTTATTTAATAAAGATAATTTTATTTAGATAAAAACTGGCAAGCATAACACAAGACAAGAAAACAACATTTGTGGTTATATTTAAATAGAAATGTAAAAGTAATGTAAATAAAACATAGGAGACAGTATCAAGCAATATGTTAAAAATACTTTCTAATCCATTATGGTGTCACTAAAATAATTCAAGAATGGTTATTTTTTTATAAGTTATTTCCTGAACATTAAAGAAACTATTGCATGTAAAATTTTAATTAGACAAAATTATACATTTAACTTAATTAAACATAAACTTATAATAAAAATATAAACTCTCAACAATGTAGAGATACAGAGAAATTTTCAAAATAAAATAAATCTAAAAAAACTCTAAAATAGACACAATACTTTAAAGTGAAGTATTAGAATATTCTCTTCTTTTTAGTTCCCGTCACCCAATTCTAATGTGCATGTGTTGGGGATGGGTGGGGATAAGGAGCACAACACCAATTAGTTCTAGGACACCATCAGGGTGTGTGAGAATTCAACTCAATTCTGACACTATCGACCCAGACATAGCATCAGATTTCACAGGCTGAGGACTCAGTCTTACAAGACTACCTTTACACCCCCACTTTTGACATCAGTCACAAGTGCCAGGTACCTGTACTTCTAACTGGCCAGCTACAACATCTTGGTTTCCAACAACACTCTCTTACTCAAGAAACCAACTGAAAGTCTAGATTGTTACCTGCATTTCTGAACAATTGCCTATAAATTAGAGATTCATAAGATCTCCTCTTTAGGTCCAATTAATTTGTTAAAACAGCTTATAGAACTCTGAGGAACATTTTGCTTACTGGATCACTGGTTTATTACAAATAGATACGACTCTGGAACAGCAAAATGGAAGAGTTACAGAACCTCCATACCCTCTTCACGCATGCCACTCTCCCAATCTCCATGTGTTCACCAACCCAGAAACTCCAAATCCTGTCCTTTAAGATGGATGCTCATGGGAGGGCTCATTACATAGGCACTATTGATTAAATTAATTCTAGCCCTTCTTGGTCCCCAAAGTTCAGGAGATGAAATTACAAGTTCCAACCCTCAAATCACATGGTTGGCTCCATTGGCAACCAGCCCCCATCCTTAGGTGCAGTCTAAAAGCTACCTTATTAACATAACAAAAGACATCATAATCACTCTCAACACCTAGAAAATTACAAGGGTTTTGGGAGCTGTAAGCCAGGAACTGTGGAGAATAACCAAATATATACTAGGCATATATTTTGATCATCTGAATGATCAAATATATATATATTTTATAAACCACAGTATTGTACAATTCTAAAACCATTATACTATATGGCCATCTGACAACAAAATTTGCAATCAGAATATACTGTAGCACATATCCACTAGAGAAAAAAAACAATAAAAAAATTAGTACCTAAAAGAAACATAAAGAGAAAAAAATATTTGATCATCAATAAAAGTATATTGAAATATATGAAGATGATATTAGAACTATTGAGAGATTTCAAGACAACTGTTGTATACATCTATATACAAAGAGAGCATTTCTTTAGGTAATTTATGCTTTCATTAACATCAGGATATATCAGTAGAAATAAAATACAAAAATATTACTAGCCCTTGTGAGAATTAGAAATCAGAATATATACACAACCAGAAATCACCAGAAACAGCACATAAATCTTTAATTATTTCAATTACTTCATAAATTTTAGTCATTTTTTGCCTTTTTTGAGATACAGTTCTCCTATAACTCACCATAAAAGTATCTCTTTTATTATTATTATTTTTTTAATTTTTATTCAGTGAAAGCAGGGAAGGAAGAGAGACAGACTCCGGCATGCACCCTGTCTGGGATCTACCCACAAGCCTACTGGGGGCAATGCTCTGCCCATATGGGGTGTTGCTCCTTGGCTCAGCAACCAACCTCCTCTTAGCCCCAGATGAGGAGGCCACGGAGCCGTACTCAGCTCTTGGGGTCAACCACTTGTTCCAATAGAGCCATGGCTACAGGAGAAGAGGGGAACAGAGAGAGAGAGAGAGAGAGAGAGAGAGAAAAGAGAAGCAAGATAGGGAAGGGTGGAGAAGCAAATGAGCACTTTTCCTATGTGCCCTGACCTGGAATCAAACCCAGGGCATCCACACCTCGCTGACACTCTACTGCTGAGCTAGTAAGTCAGGGCCTAAAAGTACCTCTTTTAAAGTATACACTTCAGTGGTTTTTAGCAATATTTTCAAGATTGTACAACTATTATCCCTATATAATTCCAGAACATTTTTCTTATCCCAAGAAAGAAATCATATTTGTTAGCAATCATCCCAATCTCTTCTTTCTCCTGTTCCTGGCAGACATTAATTTACTTTCTTTCTTTTTTTTTCTTTACAGGGACAGAGAGAGAGAGAGTCAGAAAGAGGGATAGATAGGGACAGACAGACAGCAGACAGGAACAGAGAGAGGTGAGAAGCATCAATGATCAGTTTTTCGTTGCTGTTGCGACACTTTAGTTTTTTTGTTTTTCTTTTTCCACAGGGACAGAGAGAGAGAGGGATAGATAGGGACAGACAGACAGGATCAGAGAGAGATGAGAAGCATCAATCATTAGTTTTTCGTTGCCGTTGCAACACCATAGTTGTTCATTGATTGCTTTCTCACATGTGCCTTGACCGCGGGCCTTCAGCAGACCAAGTAACCCCTTGCTGGAGCCAGCGACCTTGGGTCCAAGCTGGTGAGCTTTGGCTCAAGCCAGATGGGCCCCACACTCAAGCTGGTGACCTCGGGGTCTCGAACCTGGGTCCTCTGCATCTCAGTCCAACGCTCTATCCACTGCACCACCTCCTGGTCAGGCGCGACACCTTAGTTTTTAATTGATTGCTTTCTCATATGTGCCTTGACCGCGGGTCTTCAGCATACCAAGCAACCCCTTCCTGGAGCCAGCAACCTTGGGTCCCAGCTGGCAAAGTTTCGCTCAAGCCAGTTGGGCCCGTGCTCAAGCTGGGATCTTGAACCTGGGTCTTCTGCATCCCAGTCCCACGCTCTATCCACTGTGCCACCACCTGGTCAGGCAATTTACTTTCTGTCTCTATAAATTTCTGTTTAAATTTTCATTTAAATGGAATCAAACTATATGTTATTTGATGTGTCGGACTTCCTTTCTCTTTTTCATTGAATTTTTTTGGGTGACACTTATTAACAGACTTATAGAGTTTTCAGGTACACAATTCCACAACTGGCGTGTTAGGCTTCTTAATGTGTCAGCAGAATATAGAAGAATTTGAACCTTTGTACATTGCTTGTGAAAATGTAAAATGGTACAACCATTTTGAAAACAGGTTAGTGGCCTCTCAAAAAGTTAAATGTAGAGTTACCATATGACTCTGTATTTTTGCCTTTTCATTATGTTTCCAAAATGTTTACCTGACCATATCAAACAGGTACTCCGCCATTTGCAGTTACTCTATAGAACTAAAGAAAAACAATGTAGTGTCTTCAGGTCTCAAATCATGAGTATATAGGTTTAAACTCTGCCTCACCTGTTTACTTGCCTTCTGTAAAATGTTAATATTATTGCCATCTTCACTAGATTGTTGTAATAAATAAATGATTACTTTGTATAAATTATCTAGGAGTGTGCTTGAAGGAGACAAGGACTTCATTTATTCTTTCAGCAAATACATTTGAACTTCATTTGCATATCTCACACTATGTACTCTAAGTACTAGTGATAAAACGATAAGAGAATAAGCAGAGAAAAGGGCCCCACTCCCGTGTAGTTTTTATTCTATTGGAGAAAGCATATGCTTTATGTTACTATATTTTATTATAGCAAATATAAATATGTTAAATATATTGCATTTCCTTATATACACAATTATAATTAAACCAGATGGTGATAAAGTTTGTAAAGAAGAATAATAGTTTAAAGCAACAGGAATGATGTGTGATATATGCAAGTGTGTAGTCATGAGCAGTACCTTTGTGAAGGTGACATTACGGCAGAGAAGTGACACAGGAGATCCAAGAGATATCTACAGGCACAGCATTAAAGCATTAGAGACAAAGTAAAGAAAAAGTGCAAATATGCTGATAGTATTAGTTGCAGTGGTCCAGGGAGAGCATGAAGCCAGTGTGGTGTGAGCTGAGCGATGGAGATGGAGGATGAAAGAAAATGAGATCAGAAGGGTAGAGGCCAGCAAAGCAGTGGCCCACAATGCAGGGCAAGGAACAAGAGTGTGTGCTTCCTCAGATCAAGTAAAGAAACTCATCAGTAAGGTGTAAATAACCACTTGTTCCATTTTACTCAGAGCACTCCCGTTTTTACCATTAACACCGCATAGCCAGGGAAACACTCAGTCCTACTAAAAATTTGTTAACCATATTTTTAAATAAATAAAAATATATTATGTTCTATTAAAGTTAAAATTGCACATATGAAACTAAACTTGGTGTCATTAGAAAAAAGTGTAAAGTTCGGATTTTGCCGGGCCCTTCAGAAGTTGGGGCCCAGGGCATGTGCCTGGGGTGCCCACCAATAAATCTGCCTCTGAAAATGCCGTTAATATTTAATAATCTCATTCCAAAGTCCTTATCTCGTCTAACAATTTGAATCCTACATTTTCCGCAAGGCCCACTTAAAATTTTATGTTTTCCATAATATAGATTTTAGCATATTTTTTAATTCATTTGTTTTTATGGTGCCTTTTATTGGCAATGGCATACATCACATTTCTGGACTCACAGTAAACTGTAAACTTCTCAGTAGTGACACATTTCAATTTCTTCTCTCTCATAGCTTGTGCTTAGTATATTTTATTTATATATATATTTGCTAAATGCTTCCTAGCTTGATTTAATTTGAGGATGCAATCTAGTAATCTGCAGTGGTTTACCATGAGTTTTCAGAAAACAAGGGCATCTCCAAGTTAAGAGTAATTTATGAAGATGTACTATGTTCCAGTGACTTCAAAAATTTACAACATAAAATCATCAAATGGACATGCCCTGGTTCTCCCTGCAGAGTCCTCTGACTAGGTCCCGCCTACAGGTCCATGGTACTGCTGCTTTAGCTGAAAGATGCCAACAGCCATGTTATTATTATTTATCTCAAAGTAATAGAAATACACCCTTCTCTCCTTTCTGCAGTCACATCCAAATAGTCAAGTTGCAATCAGTGCCCTCTTTTTCTTCTAGAGGGTAATTTAATTTCTGATATACTCAGAATGAGAAGTTAGAATGCCTTTGTTTCATTTATAAAAGCTGACAACTTAATTCTAAATACTTTGGAGATTTAATTAATGAGGAGGAACTCAACCCTTCAACATTAAAAAGAAAATCTATAATTTGGCCTCTTCTATTGAGCAGAGTGAAATGTCAAATTATTTTAGGCCAACAGACAGAATTTTTTGTAACCTTTATGATGTAAATGTCTCATTATAATGTCAAAACTTCTGCTCTATTAAGCCAGCATGTAACTGATCCACTACATATTGCCATGACACTAAATTGTATTGATGTCTCATCACATAAATAAGTTTAACAGTGTAAGGTGGGCATGGTCCATCAGCAGCAAAAGAAAGATATTTGGGAAATCAAGTGACCAAGCTACTTACCACCCCTGGTTTTGCTTGCCTATAGAGGTAGCTCTGAGGTGTCCCTGCTTAACCCCCTGAGCCACTGGAGTAGAAGGATATAAATTGTAATTGACAGTTAGGTTTTGTATGGTAATTCTGTTTGTTCCAGCTTCTCTTTTTACTCAGCTTTTAGGTGTACAGACTATTCACTAAACATATTCTTGCCACAAAATCTGTGGGATCAAACGCCTGACCCAGATAGCAAATGAAAATGTTGACAAATGTGATTTCCACAAGATACTACATTAACACTACTTTCCAGAGGATATGTATTTTCCTTCCCTCCAATTGACAGGACTGAGTAATATCTATAAATAATTTAATAATAGCTCACGTTATAATAATTTTTCATCTAACTGCAATTATACACAATTTTGATAGATCTCATGGCCATACAGGTTCCCTTTGGATTCAGGCAGACTGTAAAGAAACTGTGAGGCCAGAGGATGGTGTGCCATTCTGTTTATTAAAGTCTCTCAACGGTGGATGAGCAAGCAGGCAGGGAAAACTGCTTCCCTCTCTCTCTCCCTGCACTCTCCGGACTCTCCAGCAAAGCAGGCCAGGGAAAAAAACCCTTCCCCAGCAAACTATAGCAAACGGTTACCCCTCCCAAGCAGGCAGGTAATCTGCAATTTGCAATCTGCTGCCCACAGCCTTGTACAGACTATACACACACAGTGCTGCCCTGTGCTCGGGTACCAATTATGCAAAATACAAGCAAGCAAACCTAACACACTTGTCACACACTTGTTTGCCCAACATATCACAAAGACTTTGACTTGTAACTCACAGTAACTTTTCCTACAATTATATATTTATTGAATATAGAAAAGCGAGAAAAGTTAGGATTACAAGAGACAGAAATATTCTGTTCTTATAAATGGTCAGATGAAATACACACACACAGCCAACATAAGACAATGTTGAAAATAACTTTTCAAGTAAATTAAAATACTAAAATGGAGTAGAAAAATAAGGTGTATTGGGTCATGCTGAAAAGAGCAACACAAGAAAAGAAATGATAGAAAACTATATCTCAGCTCAGCAAAAGGAGAATGCTCTTATGTTTATTTACAATTAGTTCAACATTGAGTTGGTTGTTGGAAAGGTAGTGAGCTTTCCATCTCTAGAGGTATTTAAGGAAAAAATGAGATTCAAGTAGTGGTTTTCAATCCTGTTTCAACTATGCCTCCTGTTATAAAACACATTTAACCCTGTCATTAACAAAACTCATGTGGCTTCATAAAACAATATTTATCATTAATACCTGTGATGTGCCTGACCAGGCGGTGGCGCAGTGGATAGAGCGTTGGACTGGGATGTGGAGAAACCAGATTTGAGACCCTGGGGTTGCCAGCTTGAGCATGGGCTCATCTGGCTTGAGCAAAAGGCTCACCAGGTTGGACCCAAGATCGCGGGCTCGAGCAAGGGGTTACTCAGTCTGCTGAAGACCCGTGGTCAAGGCACATATGAGAAAGCAATCAATGAACAACTAAGGTGTCGCAACGAAAAACTGATGATTGGTGCTTCCCATCTCTCTCCATTCCTGTCTGTCTGTCCCTATCTACCCCTCTCTCTGACTCTCTCTCTGTCCCTGTAAAAAATAAAAATAAAAAAAAGCAAAAAACAAAAAAACCTGTGATGTATTCTGATACTTATATACTTATCTATACTAATCATATATAAAAAACTAGCATGATGATCCTTAAAATTGAGTTTTGCATGTTACTAGTGTTTCATAACACACTCTTTGAAAGATACTGAAATAAATATGTTTTTCAACCTCTGTCAATCTTATCATTCTGTCAAGATAAAATATTACTACATAATAATATGATACCAAAAAAACCCTTCTTATCTCTATAGCTTTAGTATGCTAAATTTGACTTATAACTGACTCACAGAGCTGGCAAAAGATTCTTTCTCATATGGTAGGAGTCTTAATCTTTTCTAGAATCATGTTGGGAATAATGTCTTAGTCTATTGAAACTTTTATCACAAAGTACCACAGACTAGGTAGCTTAAAAACAACAGAAATTTATTACTTACTGCTATAGAGGCTCGAAGTCCAAGATCAAGGCACCACCAGTGTGGTTGCGTTTCAGTAAGAGCTCTCTTCTCATTTTATACCTAGCACCTTCTTGTGTATTCAGGCTGTGGGTTTTTTTATAAAGCACTAATATTTAGGGCTTATCCCTCATGACTGAAGCATGTCCTACAGGTGCTACCTCCTGGTACCACTATATTTGGAGGATAGGATTTCAATATATAAATTTTGGGAACACACAAACATTCAGACCATAAAATCCAGAAATTAAGGAAATCAAAGTTACAAGTCTCTGGGTTACCATTAAAGATAAATTTTTTTTATTTCATCTTTGTTTCATCTTTTTGTGCTACCCTTCATTTTATCTTGTGGTGGGTTAAAGGGCTGAATTGCACTGATTGAGAGGCATTAGGATAGATGTGTATTTACACATTTATTATCCAACAAAATTAACCTCATGACTATTTTATTTTAATACTTGTTTGTGTATTTTGAAGATGACTAGGTTTAACACTTGACTACCAAAAGTTAGGAGATTCACTACCTGAAGTAGTACTATGGCTTTCACTGAGTTTTTATGATGTCCAAAGTTATGTAATATTATGTTGTCCTTTAAAATTTTACCTACATAGCAAGAAGTATATTCTTTGTTGCAGAAATAAGTATGTAAAGAACAACATATTTAAAAAGTTAATGTAACAGAACTGTGTCATGAAATTAACTGTTTTCTCAGCTGTAGTCTAGTCATAGAAGAATATCAGATACTCCCTGAAGAGGGAAGACAGGATCATTTGTTTTGAAGATAGAGGTTTAGTTTACTTCTAGAATAGAGTTAACAAAACTTTATTTTCCAAAACATAGGCCCTTGGAATGATTAAATGGACTTTGTGAGAAGGAGAGAAATAAAGGTGCAAGCTTTGAGAAATAAAGGGACGGGCTCTAATATTCTAGACAATTCTCTGAGAATGGGAATGGTAATAGAGTGGAAGTTCCTCAGTTGTAGAGAATGAAGCTAAGCTTAAATATAATGCTCAGGAAACACTGAATGCCTTCAACAAAGCAGATCCTTTCACAGCTTCCATGACTTATTCTTGTTCTTTCTATGGAGAAATGGGACATGCCTGACTGGAGAGCAGTGACCATCACTCATTTTCTACCTTTGTGGTGCTTAATCATTTTATTTTTGTTTCCACATCTATCACTTGATGTGGCTCTTACTAGTGTTGGGGCCAGGGCAAGCTGCCCCAAATATACCATAAAGGCATACTGATTATTTGGAATTAAAAATAATTTAAAAGCAAGTAGGAGTGGGAGAAGCTCTCTTTGACTCTCTGTGTCTCTAAATGCACAAAGTAAATTTCCACATGATAGGTGCGCCTGCTCCTGAAAATGAGATATAACATTATCACAAGAGTTTTAAAAATCTAGAGTCAAAAATGTCTGTATAAACAAACCTGGAAATGTCTTTTCTAATTTACTACCTAGGCCTAAACCTTGCATAGATTCTTTCCTAATGAGAACCTTCTTTGTCTTGTCAACTTTTCATGAATTGTTTCCTTAAATGGTATAAAAAGGTGCCTAGTTGGACTACTTGTTGAGTCTCATTATATGATATGAGCATCATATTGTGATTCTTTTGTGTGCATGTATTGAATTGGCTTTTCCTCAATTCAACTAGTTTTGAGTTTATTATTGGTCCAACCATAAGAACTAAAGAAGGGTAGAGGTAGAAAACTCTCTCCTTCTCCTAAATAGGCAACATTAGCAATGGATTTTATACACTTATGGGCCATGAACAAAACAAAATTATATTAAATCAAGCACTGAAGAAAATGATGCTAACATACATGGTAAACAGGAGATAGGCCCTGGTCAGTTGGCTCAGTGGTAGAGCATCAGCCAGGAGTGTGGATGTCCCAGGTTCAATTCCTGGTTCAATCTCCTGCACACAGGAGAAGCAGATGTTTGCTTTTTCACCCCTCCCACTGTCCTTTCTCTCTATCTCTCTTTTCTGCAGCCAAAGGTCAGTTGGAGCAAGTTAGCCCCAGGCTCTAAGGATGGCTCCATGGTCTTACCTCAGGCACTTAAATAATTCATTTGTCGAGCAATGGCAATCAAGTTATTTTAGCACCAGTGGCGAGGTCATGGAGCAGAGGCCAGCAGCCCAGATGAGCAGAGCATTGACCCATAGGGGGCTTGCCAGGTGGATCCAGGTCAGGGAGCATGTGATAGTCTGTTCCTCTGCCTTGCTGCTTCTCAATTGAAAAATATAAACAAATAAATAAATAAAAAGAAAAAAAAAGAAAACTGGAAATATATGAGACTTCTGCTCACAGAACATGATATGCTGTTTTAGTAAAATTTTTCTTTTTAATGAAGAAAGAGAAGATACTTATTGGACAGATAAAATATATTATGCTCACTTTGTTAAAGATGGTGCTGCCCATGTAAAAGCCCATTGCCCAGGTGATAATATTAGTTGCTCTCCTTGCTTCGGATGGGCGTGACTATATTAATATGTGTTGGGGGAGGGCTTTCACACTAAAAGGTTTTAAAAGGAGAGATCACATTGTTCTTGGGAAGAGTGATTACAATCTAGAAGAGCAGAGGAAGGAGATCAGAGAAAGGCTACATGGAGGAGAGGAGAAGCAGCCAAGATGGCAGAGTGCTGAGCCAAGATGAGAGCCAGTTTGTGCAGAGAGAAGGAGATGGTGAACAGAGGTGAATAAAGCCGGTGACGCAGAAACCTTTGATTCTAGGAAACTTGGATAAGTCAATGGCATTGGGAGCCCTGAATAGAAAGAAAGTGTTTTCCCACTGTGTGTATTTCTTGCCCGCTGGGTACAATAATGGCCCACCAGTTATTGGCTCCATTGTTTTATTACAGTCTGTCTGAATCATATGTGAACCTGCACTGGCCAGCCTGCTGTGATGGTGGCCATGGATACTGGCTTTACAACACTTTAAAATAATGATAAAAATATAGCATAGTATATATAGTAAAAACATAAATCAGTAACATAGTCATTTACTTATTTATTTTAATTTAAGTGAGAGAAGGGGAGATGCACCTTGACCAGGATCCCCCTGACAACTCCTATCTGGGGCTGATGCTCTATCCACCTTGGAATGATGCTCACAACCAAGCTATATTTAGCACCTGAGTAGTAGGCTCCATAGAGTCATTCTCAGCCCCCTGTGGCCAATGTGCTTGAATCAATTGAGCCATGTTTGCCAGATGGAAAGAGAGAAGAGGAGAGAAAGGGGAAGGGGGAGGGAAGAAGTACATGGTTGTTCCTCCTGAGCCCTTACTGGAAATTGAATTCATGACTTCCACACACCAGTCAATGCTCTACCACTGAAACAACTGGCTAGGGCCTACCTAGTCATTTGTCATTAACAAGTATTGTGTACTATACATTACCATATGTGTTATACTTTTATAGACTGGCAGTGCCATAGGTTTATTTCTACCATCACCATCACCAAAATGTGAACAATGTACTGCACTCTGATTTTATGAAGTTATAATGTCATTAGTGACTAATTTTACAGCTCCATTATAATCAGACAGTAATGAAACAAATGGGGCCACCATTATATTTATTTTATTTTCATCTTTTATTTTTACATTCTAAAATCAGTTTGCTTCAAAATGTTTAGATCAATATTTTGAACACTCACTTTGTTAAAGATGGCGCTGCCCACATTCAAGTTCGTTAATATTAATGTGTGTTGGGGGACAGGCTGTGGGCAGGCTGGGTGGTTATAGCCTAAGGCTTAGTTTTAAGAATAAGCTTTTCCCTACACCCTTGACTGATTGGATGATGTAGGGTGGTGCACTCCTGAGGAATCCCATTATGCCTCAGATAAGTGGCTTTGTATCAGAGACTTTCTTATTTGTAGATCAGCTTAAAGGTTTAGATTTCTACACTATAAAGTAGGGCAGACCAGGAGCTTGCTCTCTCTTGGTTCCTGAGATTAGCATTAGAAAGCAGAGCAGAGAAAGGCCATGTGGAGGAGGCCAGGAGAAGAAGCCAAGATGGTGGAGTGCTGAGAGAGAAGCCAGTTTGAGCATAGTTTGTGATGGAGAAGGAGATGGGAAACAGGTGAATAAGGCTGATGAGCTATAAAGCTTTGATTCTAGGAAACTCAGATAAGTCAGTAGCTTTGTGAGCACTGAATGAGTGGGTTTTGGAACCCAGTGTGTATATTTCTTGCCCACCAGGTGCAAAGTAGGATTAAAGCTGATGGCTCACCAGTTTTTGGCTCCATTGTTTCATTACCAACTGTCCAAATCAAATGCAAACCTGCATGGGCCAGGCGGATCTGATAGTGGCCACAGGCACTGGCTTTACAAATATGCATTATATAAACATTAATTAAGCATAAAAAAAAGAAATCAAAGGGATAGTGATGAATTAGAATGCAAGAATTAAATACTTAACACTAAATAGGAAACTAAAGAATATGTGTAGAGCCATAGGAATGTTGCCAGGAAGATAACCTAAAGTAAAATTAAGTTCATAATGTCCTAACTAACAATGAACCTAACATAAGAGAAACTGTGAACTGTTTGTGCATTGAATTTTTGAAAGATAACCATTTAAGCCCAAACCCGCCCTGCTGTGGTTGCCAAAGATAACCGCTATCTCCTCCCTGTTACTTCTTTGTGAAGCTTGTTCAGCCCTGTCCAACCACTAACTGCCACGTCAGCTTCTGTAAACTGCTTGCTTGCTGCCACTATATAAACCATAATAAGTCTGTAAGCAGCAGGCGCGACTCTCATTTGCAGCCCCTCTGGTGGGTAAGGTGTTCCCGAACACCTAGAGAGTTTGCCCCTGCGCAGGTTAAACTTGGCCAATAAAGTAACATCCTAAGGCCTGAAAGTCTCCGACGTCTGTTCTTGGCCCGGCGAATGCAACATATGCAGTTGCAAAGGGTCAGGAAAATGAGAGTATGTTGGTCAAATAAGTTTTTAAACATGATATAAATGTTTGCTCGATTATAGTTTGCATTGGGTGTGGAGGACAGTAGGCAGGGTTGTTATAGCCTAAGGCTTAGTTTTAAGACTATGCTCTTCCCTACACCCTTGACTGTTCCATGATAGGGGTGGTACACTCTTATGAGGAATCCCATTATGCCTCAGATAAGTGACTTTGTATCAGAGACTTCCTTGTTTGTATATTGGATTAAAGGTTTTGATTTCTACACTATAAAATGGGGCAGACCGGGGCTTGCTGTCTCTCAATTCCTGAGATTAGCATTAAAGAGGAGAGCAGAGAAATGCCATGTGGAGGAGGCCAGGAGAAGCAGCCAAAATGGTAGAGTGCTGAGGGAGAAGCCAGTTTGTGCAGAGTTTGTGTAGGGATAAGGAGATGGGGAACAGAGGTGAATAAGGCTGGTGAGGTAGAAGCCTTTGATTCTGGGAAACTCAGATAAGTCAGTGGCTTTGGAATCCCTGAATAGAAAGAGAAGTGTTTTTCCACTGTGTGTATTTCTTGCTCGCTGGGTGCAAGCTAGGATTAAAGCTGATCACTCACTAGTACTTGGCTCTATTGTGTCATTACCATTTGTCTGAATCAAATGTGAACCTGCACTGGCCAGGCTGCTGTGATGGTGGCCGCGGCTACTGGATTTACAGAGTACAATAAACAAAGAACATATTAAGAAAATAGAACCTCAGTAGCAAAGCACTTACACCCAGCCATACTGATGATTACAATAAATTTACATTGTTTTAAAAGGCGAAATATTAGACATAGATAATCAAGATTGATAAAAAACATGACTCAACAACCTTGTGTCTATATATAATATCTAAAGATAGATATAGGTTAAAGTAAAAAGATGAAAAAAGATATGGCATGCAAAAAATCAATCATGAGAAAGCTCATGTAACAGTATAACTAGATAGAATAAATTTTGGGATAAAGAACATAGTAACAAAAAAGAAAAAAAAAGGAATGTATTACTAGTAAATGAGATTGTGATCCAACTACCAATGTGGAGAGAGGGATAGATTTCCATATACCACCAAGCAATTTCTTGGAACCACCTACATACCCTACAATTAAACTCAATTCTGACACTATCTACCTAGAAACAGCATCAGATCCCATAACTTAAGAGTTCAGTCCTACAAAATGGCCCCTGCCTACTTCAGATGCCAGTTGCAAACCCAGATTTATCACCTGTGCTCTTGGCGAGCCAGCTCTAGGTGGAGGTTCCAAATGAAGATGTATAATAAGAAGACAGGAATATTCCTTGGCAAGTGGAATAGAAAAACTGAGATAGCTAATTTAAACTGCTTCCATCCAGCACCCTGACTCACCTGACTCCTTTTTCCTTGTACCACCACTCCCTTAAGCATTAAGCCCTCAGGACAATGACGTTCTATCCTGCTTCAAATAATCTTAGAAACAAAGTCTTGGATCTGTTGAAAATAGCAACAGAATTTTTCTCAAACTAGAGACAACATTTAGGCCTCAGGTGTGTTTCAGCTCCAGATCCAGAAAAGCAGCAAAACTAGACTAATTGATGCCATGGCTGACAACAGAACCAGCTGCTATGACTCATGACCCCCTGCCCTGGTGCTGACCAATCAATAGACCACAACCCTGAAAGGACACACCAAGAAAGCTGATGAATATTCTATTGAGATTCCCCCCATGACACCTGCCCTAAAATTCCCACCTTTAGAAAACATATAAAAACCCTTAAGACAAAGAACCTAGTATGCACTTTCACTCTCTGGAACATGCCTGACCTGCACTCCCCGCCCCCCATTTTTCCCCCTCAGGCACATACATTTGCCTTCTTTCTCCTAAATTCCAAGAGCCCTTCTTTTACCTCTGTTGTCCTTATCATCTTACAATGTCACTTTGAATCCCCCATGGCAGTTTATCTCATTCTTAGCTCAGAATGCCATATGTATTTCATCTTAACTTTCTGCCCCTACCATTTCATGAATGTGAGGTCTCTCTCTCATATATATGGGGTTTCCATACACATGTATTAAATTTGGTTATTTTCTCTTGCTAATTTGTCTCATGTCTGATTATAACCAAAAGATCCTTGAGGGTAGAGAAAAAATTCTTTCTCCTTATACTACTAAAACTTTTGATTAATTTTCCCCCAGCTTTATTGAATTATAATTAACAAATAAGACTGCAAATATTTAAAGTGTATATCATGATTTGATGTATACATTATGAAATGACTACTGCAATTAAGTTAACATATCCAGCATTTCACTATAATGTATAATACTTTATGATGTACATGAAATTATGTAAGAGTATATTGTAAGAAATCTCATTACAGCCTGACCAGGCGGTGGTGCAGTGGATAGAGCATCAGACTTGGATGCAGAAGACCCAGGTTTGAGACCCCGAGGTCACCAACTTGAGCGCGGGTCCATCTGGCTTGAGCAAAAGATTGCCAGCTTGGACCCAAGGACGCTGGCTCTAGCAAGGGGTGGCTCAGTATGCTGAAGACCCGCGGTCAAGGCACATGTGAGAAAGCAATCAATGAACAACTATGGTGTCCCAATGGCAACAAAAAGCTAATGATTGATGCTTCTCATCTCTCTCTGTTCCTGTCTGTCTGTCCCTATCTATCCCTCTCTCTGTCTCTCTCTCTGTCCCTGTAAAAAAAAAAAGAAAAAAAATTAAATGTGCAAAAGTCATTTTTTCAAATTTCTTTTAAGAGTACTGTAAGCTAACTTTTGAAGACCAATGTTTAAGCACTCAAGTAGAAATCATTGTTAAAAACGCAGATTTGCAATTCTGTTACCAGAGATTCTAATTCCATGGGCCTGTGCTTAGAGTTTAGAAATTTACCCCTTAAAGAACCTCCAGAAATTCTAGAGTTAGTGTGTGTTGTTATTGTTTTTTAATTAAACTTTAAGAAATGCTGCTTCTCTAAGCCTCTACATTGTCCTTTCAAACTACCCTTTGCAGCAAGTAGGATATGAGCCTAGTAAACCATCGAACTTAGCATGTCCAATCCAGATCTTCAATACCCAGGACCAATCCCCAACCACTTAAAAGTCTATATGAGGATGCCAAGAATATGATTTTTTCCAGTTTTAACTTAATCCAATTACTCTACCTGTTTGTAGAGTAAATAGATTAATAGTATAATCTCTTTAAAAGATTTTTTTCTAAATGGTTAATACTTAGAGAAGTTTGACATGTGTTAATAGAAGTAATATAGAAGTATAGATTGTTTTCCATTATTTTTATTATTATAAAATGAGCTTATCCCTATAAGTTTTCATAATGTACCAAAACATATATCATTAATCCAGTACTTATACATTAACACAGTATCTGGAAACATTACATGTTTCCTACTTTGGTTTTGATTAAAAATAAAAAGTAAGAAAAAATAAAAACAATTGCATTTATAGCTCAAAAGATGTATTTTATATGGCATTTTTAGCTCAATCAAAAAGTTCTATTTTACTTTTTTTAAAACTCATTTCATATGTGATCTAATTAGTCATCCCATCTGTCTGAATGACAATTTCCAACTTACAAAGAATGAAGACCACCACTTTAATCTTTGCTAAACCGTTTACTTATTGATTAAAGAGTCACAGGAACATGTCACTGTTTCATGCTCTATTGTCTCATCCTCTATAGCAGTGTTTTTCAACAACCAGTCTGACAGAAATTTTGTGCTGGTCCACAAAAGAGTTAACCACCTAATGTTGCTGAAGATCATAGACGTGGCCTGGCTTGTGATGGCGCAGTGGATAAAGCATCGATCTGGCATGCTGAGGTCACCTGTTTGAAACCCCAGCCTTGCCAGGTCAAGACACATATGGGAGTTGATGCTTCCTGCTCCTCCCCCCGCTCTCTATCTATCATCTCTCTATCTGTCTATCTATCTATCTATCTATCTATCTATCTATCTATCTATCTATCTATCATCTATCTATCTATCTATCATCTATCATCTATCTTTCCCCACTCTAAGATAAATAAAAAAATATTAAAAACAGAAAACGATTATAGACCCAATGATCTTAGTTGAATTTGCTCAGGGTATTGCCACTTATCAGCCTGTATCCACCATAAAAATACATTGAGGTTGTCTTAGATATTTTTGGAAGTTGTAGTCTCATTGGAACAACCTTTTGCATTATGCAGAACATTTAGAAATCATACACAATTGACAAAAAGCATTCAAAAAAACTTATGTATTATTGAATTCATTGTACATGTTTAGTTCGGAAATCAAGCACCAGCTTGTACTATGTTGCACTGTTATGCAAAGTATGATAAAAGTTTATTCATTTTGTGTTTCTGCTTCTGGTCAGGTAGGTCACTGGTCCCCAAGTATAAAATGTTGAAAAACACTACTCTATAAAATTATAGGTCAGATCAGAAGGAGAGACTGATGTACTTGTGAGAAGAAAGAGATCTAGAAAATGAACTGTAAGTCACGGTTCTAATGGAAGAGCTTCTGTATTTGTAGAACTGAGACACTAAATAGGGCAGGTAAGATGAAGATGCATGCTTTTGCTTTCAAAAAAAGATAAAAGGTTGATATTATAGATTGGATATAAATCACTTCAATTCCCGGTTGCTCATATATTGCTTTTAATAACTTCTTCACTCTTCCTCCTATCTTTTAAAAATTTTTTCACACTGATTGTATATATCAAGGACAAAGTAATCTTCTGAAAGTAATTTGTTAACATTGACATAATGAAAATCTCCAGCATGTTACCATTTAGCTGCTAATTGAAACCCAAATTGCTTGCAATAACTAGAAAAACCCCTTATTATATGGGTCTTAACCAATTCATCAAAATTCTTCTGCATCACTTTTTTTAAAATTTCTTTTTATTTTATTCATTTTAGAGAGAAGACAAAGAGTGAGGTAGATAGAGAGAGAGAAAGAAAGAGAGAAAGGGGGGAGGAGCTGGAAGCATCAACTTCCATATGTGCCTTGACCAGACCAGTGCAGGGTTTTGAACTGGCGACCTCAGTGTTCCCAGGTCAACACTTTATCCACTGAGCCACCACAGGTCAGGCTGCATCACTTTTTAACTAAAGCCTTTGCTCTAGCCAAGTTGGGATATACATTTCAAACCTCTTATGGTTTACTTGGAATGTATGTCTTTTCATCTTCAGTCATTCAAAATCCAATTTAATGCAATGTCTTCTCTGATGCTTTCTCAGGTCACACCATCCTGGGAAGACATGCATTTGATGATTTCTTAGGCCACTCTGTTATACCACTGACACAGTACTTATCACATAGTTTTTTTTTGTTTTGTTTTGTTTTTTACTGGAGCTCTGTGTGTGAATGCACTGATACAATCCCATGGTATATCGGAGAAGAATTTATGACAGTTAATCTTGTTCTCAAATGATGATCATTTAGCAGGCTCAAGAAAGGATGTAGAGGCAGAAATGGCAAAGGCATGTATGCACAGGAGTGTACAGTGCCCCTTGGTTTAATGAGGCAGCTGGAAGTAGAGAGAAAACTAAACCAAGTCAGAGATCATCTCTGAGTTTCAGTGTTCTCAGCTGTAAAGCAAGGACAGCAATACTGTAATTATTAAACATGGGACTATATTATAAAAACAGATCATATTTACTAACATAGTAAATGCCCATTAGCTCCTAGTTTCCTGTTTTTCCTGCCTCACCTTCTTTTCTACCTAAGTTTCCCTAACTGTATCAATAGTATGAAGAGTTTGGATGATTCTGACTGTTATTTCTTTCAACACTAGAAAAACTATTATACTGAAATTAAGCAAAATCTACATTTTGGTCTTTTAGCTAGAATTATGATCTTAAACAGTTAGATCACTTCCCTGTAACTGATTTTCTTCAATCCTAAAGTAAGAATATTAGATTAGATATCTTTAAAACCTAGCTGCTGCATTCTATAATATTCTCTGGTATTTCATAAGCAAAATAATTTCATTATAAAATACATATGGCCTTTTGGAAACCAAAGCTATTTTCAAAGTATTTATCATGCTTCTAGGTCCAGCCTATTTTATTCATGCCTGCAATTACATCACAGATGATGATGAGTGGCCCAGGATGCAGGTATGGGTCTATTTACTGTAAAGCCAAGGAAGCTCACACTTTAAGACCTGTCTCTTGTGTGGATACCTACAAAGTTCCTAGGGGTTTTTGATTCTGTAGCAATCGGCAGATTCTAAAATGTATAACTCATTGTGCATTATTTTGAAATTTTGTTAAATGTTAGCATTTATACCTAATTTTTAATTTATAATTTCTTATTATTTTTCTAAAAAGAACCATCAAAAGTTTTAAAGTTACAGGACCACCATAACTTGGATCTGCCCTTCGGGTTAGGACCCTGTCAACTTGGCATTTTTTCTTGAAATGTACCATTAGAAATACAAATAAGTAAAGAAGATAAAAATCCCATGACCTCCCAATACATATATAAATATTTAAATTCATACTAAAATGTAAAGGAGTTAAAATGAAATAATAATTGATAACATAAAATAAAGCATTGCATATAGAATTGAGTAAAATACAGTTTTCTTGGGATAACCTTTGTAAGTAGTTGTTTATTTTTCTCATGAATTTGTAGTATAATCATTAAGTATGATTTTCAATTCCTAAATGAACAACATCAAAACCCTCTTAAATCCATTTACATGAATGAAATATTTAGAACGTCTTATTACATTAATTGTAAAAAACATGTTTTACACAAAATTTAACATTTCTTAATTGGCTGTCATGACATAGTTGTCTCTACCTACACGTGTAAAATTTTTACACTAGTCTTTCCCTGCCTCTCTATTTCATATAGTCTCTCAATGCTGGCTATGTTTTGCATCTCTATGTTACTTTACAGCTTTATTTCTTTCCCACAATTTTTTTTCGCTCATTAACAATGTATTTTTTCTCCCTATGCTGGTAAAAGAAAGGACATTTTAACTTCATTGGGATCAGAGACATTTTCTCCTTTATATTCAGATGAAAACTAATTCCCCAATGTGCAATGTTATAAAAGTCGCACTGAAAATCCATTAAACATTTCCTTAGGTAGTAGGAAAGAGGTGAGTTTACTATTTAAATTATTTAATATCCATATTTCCTTGGGCTGTAATGTACTTGAATTTCTACTACTCTACTTTTTCTTTCAAATTTAAGTAAAAATTGATATATTTTGTAATTGAATTTTTGAGGGTTGACATTAGTTAATAAAATTACATAGGTTTGAAGTGTACTAGTTCATAATATATCATCAGTATACTGTACTACATGTTCACCAGCCTAAGTCAAGTCTCCTTTCAACACCACTTATTTCCCCTTTACCATCTTCTCCCTCCCCCATCTCACTTTCCCTTCTGTAATCAACACACCTTTGTTTAAGTTTATGAGGGTTTTTGTTGTTGTTGTTTAAATATCTTCACTGTTTTTCAACCAGTTCCCAACCCCCTTCATATCTAACCGCTGTCAGGTTTCTTCGTATCTATGAGTCTGTTTCTTCTTCAAAAAGGACAGACTGATGGCCAGTAGACATGGTAAAAGATGCTCAATGTCACTAATTATCAGGTAAATTCAAATTAAAACTTCAATGAAATATCCCCTCATACCTGTAAGAACGGCTTTCATCACTAAATCAACAAACAACAAGTGTTGGTGAAGATGTGGAGAAAAGAGAACCCTCATGTACTATTGGTGGGTATGCAGGTTGGTGCAGACACTGTGAATGAAAATCCATATAGAGTTACCTCAAAAAATTAAAAGTGAAACTGTTTTATGACCCAGACATTCTTTTTCTGGGAAACCTAAAACACTAATTTGAAAGAATATATCCACTCCTATGTTCATTACAGCATTATTTACAATAGCCAAAATTTGGAAGAAGCTCAGGAGCCCATCAGTAAATGAGGGGATGAAAAAGGCTGTAGCCTAACCAGGTGGTGGTACAGTAGATAGAGCCTCAGACTGGTATGCAGAGGACGCAGGATTGAAACCCTGAGGTTGTTGGCTTGAGTGTGAGCTCATTCAGCTTAAGTTCAGGCTCACCAGTTTAAGAATGAGGCTGCTGGCTTGATTGGGGGATTATAGACATGACTCCATGGTCGCTGGCTTAAGACCAAAGGTCGCTGGCTTGAAGCCCAAGGTTGTTGGTTTGAGCCCAACGTTGCTGGCTTGAGCAAGGGGCCACTTATTCTGCTGTAGCCTCCCCCCCATCAATGCACATATGAGAAAGCAATCAATGAACAACAACTAAGGTGCCACAACAAAGAATTGATGCTTCTCATCTCTCTCCCTTCCTGTCTGTCCCTATCTGTCCCTCTCTCTGACAAAATAAAATATATAAAAAAAGCAAGCTATGGTACATTTACATGTGTGAATGATAATGATGAAGCAATGTCACATGGGGAATAAGAGAAAAATTGAGATATTGAGAACACTCTATTTTAACGCATCTGCATTATTTATATACATTATTTGAAGATATACTTTTAATAGTTTAATATGTATACTTTTTAACTTCAGGATAAGCATAACTGATATACTAAGAAAACAAAACAAATAATAAAATTTCTATTAAAACCAAATACGGCAGAAAAAAGGGGTAAAAAATATATCAGAAAAATAAATGCAAAAACTAGAGAACAGTTGCAGACATTATAAATATTAACCTAACTATACAAGTAATCACTTTAAATGTAAACAGTTTAAATACAGCAAAAGTCAGAGATTGTAAAATTAGATTTTAAAAAACACAACTTAGGTTAACTAAAATAAATCAATTTCACATATAAACACTCAAATAAATTGCAGAGATAAAATAGATATATTATGCTAACTCTAATCAAAGAAAGCTTGAATGGCTATATTAAGCTTATAAAGTAGACTTCAGAACAAGAAAGATTATTGAGGATAAAAGAAGCAATAAGTAATAAAAGTGTGTCACTAGTCCAAAAAGATATAACAATTTTAAATGTGTATGTACCTAACTACAGAGCAACAAATTATGAGAGGTAGAATTGTTATAAATGCAAGGAAAAATAATTAAATTTATTATTAGTTTTGAATATAGCCATACCTCTCTACAAGTAATTGAATATATATCAAACAGGGACAATATAAGTAAAGCTATAGATGACCTAAACAGCTCTACTGGTAATATGAGTGAACTAATATGTACAGAATAATCTATCCAGCAAGAGCAGAATACACATACCTCCTATGTTCTATTGAAACATTTACTTAAGGTAAATCAGTTCTGGGCCACTGTTGGTATTAAGCTATATATCATGAACAGATATTTAGAAAATCCACCAATATTTAAAAAAAGTAAAAGAAAAAACAACCATGAGTCAGAGAAAACTTTCAAGAGTTTTGTTTTGTTTTGAATAAAAATGGAAATACAACTTAGTAAAATTTATGAAATGCAGTAAAAGCAATAATTAGAGGAAAATTCATAGCCTTTGAGGCATCTAAGCTAAATCTAATATAAATAACCTAAACTTATGCCTTGGACAACTAGAGGAAAATGAGCAATTTAAACCTACAGTAAGGAAAAGAAAAAAAAATCAGAGAAGAAATCAATGAAATTGAAAACAATAGAAAAAAATCTAAGAAGCCAAAAACTGTTTCATTATAAAAATCAATACAGTCTTATCTGTGGTGGCACAGTGGATGAGGCATTGACATAGAATGCTGAGGTTGCTGGTTTGGGATCCAGGCTTGCCTGGTCAAGGCACATTCAAGAAGCAACTATCTATGAGTTGGTGCTTTCTGATCCTCTCCCCTTGACTTTTACTTCTTTCCCTCCTTTCTCTAAAATAAATAATAAAATAAAAATATAATAATTAAAAATATAATAGATAAACTTCTACCCAGGCTAAACAAAGAGAACAAAAAGATACAAGTGACTAATTATCAGAAAATAAAGAGGGGTTATTACTAGTAATCCTATGAATACCAACAAATATGAAAACTAAATGCTTACAAATTTAATGACTTATATGAAATGAACCAATAGCTAGAAATACAAACTACAGAAAACTCTACCAAATATAAATACCCTGTTTTCCCAAAAATAAGATCTAGTGCAATTTTTTTCAAGCTTAGAAATATAAGGCCTCCCCTGCAAATAAGACCTAGCACATCTTTAAGAGCAAATATTAATATAAGACAGTGTCTTAGCTTAGGAGAAACAGGGTAGTTAACCATACCATACTTATACTTATTAAACATACTAAATTAACAAAAACTTTTCATATAAGAAAGCACTTAACCCAGATGGTTTTGATTTATTCTGCCAAATATTTAAGAAGAAAATGATAGTAATATTCTGTAGTTTCTTTCAAAAGTTAGAAACAGAGAAAACACTTCCAAACTCATTCAAAATAGCTTTAATATGTTTACACCAAGCTGATAAGATTATCAAGAATTAAAGGGCATTACAGGCCCTCGCCAGTTGGCTCAGCGGTAGAGCGTCGGCCCAGTATGTGGAAGTGCAGAGTTCTATTCCTGGCCAGGGCACACAGGAGGAATACCCATCTGCTTCTCCACCCTTCCTCCTCTCCTTCCTCTCTATCTCTCTCTTCCCCTCCCACAGCCACGGTTCCATTGGAGCAAAGTTGGCCCAGGCACTGAGCATGGCTCCATGACCTCTCCCTCAAGCACTAGAATAGCTCCTATTGCAGTGGAGCCATGCCCCAGAGGGGCCAAACCTTGACCCCTGAGTGAGCATGCTGGATGAATCCCAGTCAGGCACATGTGGGAGTCTGTCTGTCTGCCTCCCTCCTGCTTCACACTTCAAAAAAATACAAAAAAAAAAAAAAAAAAAAAGAAAGAAAAAAGAATTAAAGCGTATTACAAAATGAGAAAGATATTCCAGGGAGGCATTACCTTAAAACAAAAACCAGTTTTATATCTTACAAAAAAAAGTACCCTAATATCTCCAGTGAATTCTAGATGTAAAAATTCTTAACAGAATATTAGCAAATTTAATTCAATAAAGTATGGGAAGAATCACATACCAAAGCAAATATGCTTTATTAGAGATACATGAGGCTGGTGGGTGGTTTCACATTTGAAAATCACACACTTTATACCACCTCACCATCAAGCTTAAGAAGAAAATTCATATGATCATATTAATGGATGCAGCAACTATTTGACAAAGCATAATACCCTTTTGTGATACAAAGCTTCAGCAAGGAAGACAATAAAAGAACTTTCTCAATTTGTTAAAAAATATTTACAAGAAAACCCACAGTTAAAATCACACTTAATGATGAAAAACAAATGCTTTCTCACTGATATCAGGATCACACAAAAAAAAGAAAGAAAAAGTATGAGTTCACCACTTTTATTTCAACAATGTACTATCGTTCTCAATAGTGCAATAAATAAGAAAAAACACACAAAATATACAGTTTGTAAATGGACAAGTAAAACTCCTATGTGCAAAGTACATGCTTGTATATGCAGAAAATCCCAAAGAATCTTTAAAAATAAACTCCTGGAACTATAGAGTTTAGCAAGGTCTCTAACCCTAAGGATACAAGACCAATATACAAAATTCGTTTTCCTATACAAAAGTAGTCAGTTCAGGCTACCATAACAGAATACAATAGATTAGTGTGTCTTAAAAACAGAAATTTACTTCTGACAGTCTGGAGTTTGGAAAGTTTAAATCTAGGATGATCTGATCTTGGTGACAGCTCTTTCTGACTTGCTAAAGTTTCTCTTCAGACTGTGTCTTCATAAGGCAGAGATGTAGGGAGGGAGCAGAGAGAGATAGAGAAGAAAAACAGAGAGAGAGAGTGAGAGAGACAGACAGAAAGGGAGAAGAAAAGAGAAAGGGGGAGAGGGAGGGAGGGAGGGAGGGAGAGAGAGTAAGTGTACACGTGCAAGTGTCCATCTTACCAATCTTGTTTTCTTGGATCATGCTTTTGGAGCCTCTTCTTATAAGGACACACTCATGTTACTAGATCAAGACTCCAAACTTAGGACCTTATGTAACCTTAATTGTCTCCACAATCATCAGATCTCCAAATAAAGTTACATTGGGATTTGGTACTTCAATATATGAATTTTAGTGACGCAAACATTTTGTCTATAATAGCTGAAATAAAAAGCTGATATTTGCAATTATAAAATATAACTTAAAATATAACCAAAATAATGAAATACTCAAGTATAAAACTAACAAAACATGTAGTAAGTATGCATACAGAAAACTAAACACTGCTGAAAATAATCAAATAATATATTAATGATAAATGGAGAGACAGTCTGTGTTTATGGATTGGAGAATTCATTTTTGTTAAAATAATAATTCTTCTCAAAAACCATCAAGTAATAATAATAATAATGATTCTTCCCAATTTTATCTATAGATTTAATGCCATCCCAATCAAACTGATTTATTCCTAGTTTTAAAGGTAAGTTTCACATCTTAAAATTATTCAATGTAAAGCACATCAACAGGGTAAAGAATAAAATTTTGTGAGCATTTCAATTGATGCTAGAAAAGCATTTGGTGAAACTTGACACTCATTTGTGGTTTAAAAAAATTTAGCACAATCTTTTATAGATATTAAAATACTGCTTCTAAAGTTTATATGGAAAAGCAAATGACTTAGAAAAAAGAAATATAAAGAACTTATACTAAGCAATTTTCAGACATACTACAGTAAAACTATAACAACAAAGACAATGTGGTATTAATAAAAAGACTGGATACATATATAAATAGAAGAGAATTGTTTTGAAATAATAACACTCAGATCTTGCCACTTAGTCTATGACAAGAGCAAAAAGGCAATTCAAGAGAGTATTTTTAAACTAATGGTGGTAGAACAGCTAGACATCTACATGCAAACATATGAGCCCAGAGGCAAACCTCAAACTTTCAATAAAAATAAACTAAAATGGACCAAAGAACAAATATAAAATCAAAAATACAAAATTTCTAAAAGAAAAAAAGAGAATATCTATGTATCCCTGTGTTTGGTGATGAGTTTTTAGATATAACACCAAAAGCATGATCCAAGAAAACAAGATCAGTAAGATGGACATCAATAAAATCAAATACTTCTACTCTGTGAAACACACTGTTAAGAAATGAAAGATGAGCCAGGACTGGGAGTAAATATTTGCAAAATACAAATTTCAGAAAAGACATGTATTTTAAAAAAACTCTTCAGCTTTAATAAAAAAACAATTCAATTAAAAAAATTGGCAAACAATCTGATTAAATACCTCCTCAAAAAGACATACAAATTTCAAATAAACATTAAAACAGATGCTAACCATCATTTGTCATTAGGGAACTGCAAATTAATACATTGAGCTACCACTGCTTACATGCTAGATGATTAAAACAATAACAACAACAACACCATTTGTTTTTTAAGAATACTGAGCAACAAGAACTCTCATGCATTGTTGCTGGTGTATTTTCTGAAGTTTACATATAGTAGGGTGATAGTTCATTCAACAACAAAAATATGTTGCTAGTATTTTTAACATGCCACTTCTCAGTCCAAACCCTCCTTCTCGACCTTCTCATGGCCACAGTTCTTAGCATTTTAGAATAACACACAATAAGGCAGATATTGTTTAACTGACACTATTAGGAGAACTATCCTACCCACCAAAAAAAAAAAAAAATCATTTTTTTGGAACATAGAGAAACAAGTGAGAGAGAAACTCAGATTTTGAATCTAAACATAAATTTTTATTTTAGATTTTTAAAATTTATTTTAGAAGAGGGGATGGGAAGTGAAGGAGGGAAGAACAGGAAGCATCAACTCCCATATGTACCTTACCAGACAAGCCTGGGGTTTCGAACCAGCAACCTTAGTATTTCAGGTCAATGCTTTATCCACTGCACCACCACAGGTTAGGCTAAACATAAATTATTAGTTGATAATTAATTTGACCAAGTCACTCTTGAATTAGCTAGATTAAGTTATTAGCTTTTTTCTCAGAAACACTAACTTGAGATAAAAATTTGTTTCAAGACAATAAATGTGCATTATTTTTTCTGTAAAATTTGAAGATTCAGCTATACAAAAATGATAAACCATAGTTTTCTATTTTATGTAAGTAAAATAATAGAAATCAAAGTTTAATTCCTGGAGGTTTTGAGATTATTTTTAATCTTTAATATGAATAAGTACATATATGTTAGAAAATTTTGACAAGCACTGTATCAATTCATTTTTCAAAACTATGACTTTGAGACTTTTTTTTTCTTTTTGCCATTCTGGTTGTTCTTTCTAGATGTTTTCTACTGCTCTCTGAACAAGTTGTATTTCTCTTCAGAAATGTCAGCACAGGAGTGTGGTTATGATCCCTAATATGTACACTGCTATCTAATTGTGCCTTGTTTTGTTCTGTTTTGTTCTCATGGATCTCTGAAATTTTAGTAGCTCACAAAAAAATCCATTTTGTTTAATCATTTTTACACTCTAATTGTGTTATTTAAAAAAAACACCATGTTTGAAATGAATTGCATAATGTTTTTTATAGCTAAACAGGTGAAAATTAAGATTTTTTTCAAGTTTAAGGCTATGATAGATAAAATTATATTAAGAAAACTTTGCATAGTTTTATTCCATGAAGAGAGATATAGACATTTGATTTCTTCTTCCAAAGTCCCTCAGAGGAGGAACAATAACTTAACTGTCTGTAACTGACGCTCAATACACTTTTAAGCACCATAAATGTTTATATTTGTTGTTGGAATTTCTTCTGTTAGAAGTTGCTTAGAATGTCTTCCTCTCCTTTATATATAGTGTTCATTCATTATATGTGGTTCCACTTCTGATAAAAAATCAACGGTTAGTAAAAGCACTTCTGGGACTCATGCTACTAAATTACTTGAATTAGGAGTAGTGAAAAAATAGTACACAGTTCTTCATGTTTCCTTTTAAACATAGAATGCTATTTGTAAAAATGTGCTTTTTTTCCATTAAGGGAAAAATAATTGAAATAGGCAGGGAAGAACATATTTAGAAATACAAAATTTTAACTTATGTTTTAAATATAAAATTAACATTGCTTTTTTGATTTTTATAGAAATACTTCACTTCAATTTATGGCATCATTTTTATTGATATGTATACAGAAAAATCATCTGACAGTTATACATGAAATAGGTTATATAAAAAGACAAAATACAGACACTTCCAAAAAAACAGTAAACAAACAAACAAACAAACAAAACACGGGGAAGACATCAATGTTAACTCTAAATTCATTTCCAAAAAGCCTGACTAAACTTCATGTGTCATGTTATTGTTCTAAAAGTTTTCTTTTAAAGCTAGAATTTTATACAAACTATACTTGTGTACATAAATATTTTAAAACAAACAAACAAGAGAAAATATCTGTCACACTCTCTGAACAAGGTGGAAAGAAAACAATTTCATAAGGAAATAAAAATGAATTCAATGTTTTGATGTGAATATCTAGGTATTTGATATGGAAAAATATGTGTGATAATTATACTATTGCTACAGGATTACATTTGTCTCTAAAATCAGTAACTTTATCACCACATTTTTTATAAGTTTATAAATCATAACTTTGATTTAATTAAGAAATTATGACATATTGACATTTACAACAACATGGATGGACCTGGAGAACATTATACTGAGAGAAAAAAGTAAATAAGAACAGCTAAGAACTGTATGATTTCACACATAGGTGGGATATAAAACTGAGACTCATGAACATAGATAAAAGTGATGTGGTTCCCAGGGGAAGGAGGATGCAGGGGAGGCAGATGTTGGGAAGAGAGATGTGTGAAGGGAGTAAAAAGGGACAAATACACAGTGACAAAAAAATAATTTGACTTGGGTGATGGGTATACAATATAATCAATATTTCAAATGCCATAGAAATATTTATCTGAAACCTATGTACTTGTATTGATCAATGTCACCCTGTTAAATGTAACTTTCTAAATAAAATTAAAAATAAAAGATAAAGAATTTCAGTGTCTTTGATGTTATCTGCATGATAGAAAAACAAGGGGAAATATCCAAGTTTCTGGCTGAAGCAAATTTTAAAAGCTGCCACACTATCAAACTCAAAATGAGTATGTGAATACTGTGGTTTAAATAAGCAATAAATGTACTACAGCTTTTTTATCCACTCATTTATTGCTGGGCACTTGTGTTGCTTCAATATCTTGGCTATTATAAATAACACTGCAATAAAAGAATGAAATATCACCATTTACAACAACATAGATGGACCTAGAGGGTATTATGTTAAGTGAAATATGTCAGTCAGAAAAAGACTAATACTATATGATTCCACTTATATGTGGAATCTAAAGAACTGTGTAAATGAACAAATTAAACAGAAACAGGCTCACAGAGAACAAACTGATGGTTGACAACGGGGAGAGGGCTTTGGAGGATTGGGTAAAAAAGGCAAAGACATTAAGAAGTATAAATTGGTAGTTACAAAATAATTGTCATGAGGTTGTAAAGTACAGCATAGGGTATTGTGGGAGACTGCAAGTGGCAAAAAGTCTTTGTAAGTTTGAGGCTTAGCAAAAGTCTAAGTTCTCCCCCCCAACCTCTATATTGGTTATGAAGCTGAGTATTTGCACTCATCCCATAGCCCACTTCACTTGCTTGCTTAAGTTGCTAGTAGCAATTTACGTGCCCTTACTCTCACCCTTTGTTTGTTCAGATGTCAGTTGATTTCACTTATGCATGGTGGGAGGATTCCTGTTTACGCCTTAAATGGATTCCTGTTTATGCCTTAAGAGAATTCCTGTCTTTGCCTCAGATGTGTGACTTTGTAGACTTTGTATCGAAGACTTCCTTATTTGCATATAGCTATATAATAAAGCTAACCAGGGGCCATTTTGCTCTGTTTTGCCATGAGCTTGCAGAGGCCTCCCAATCCCATTTTATTGCTCTTTAAACCTAATTTTTTTAATTCTGCATTGTTCTTCCTCAGGGCCTGGAATTACTAGCTGTGCTGGTTCACAGCAGGGAATATAGTCAATAGCATGGTTATAAATATGTATAATGCCAGGTGGATACTGAAAATGGCAGGGGGAACACTTTGTAAAGTATATAATTATCTAACCACTGTGCTGTATACTTGAAACTAATACAAAATAATATTGAATGTACATTGTAATTAAAAAATAAAAATAAATAAGCAATAAACTAAGAAAAACAAAATTTCTAGATTAGACAGCTAGACTTTTGGTTATTTCAGTTATTTAACAAAATAGGCAATGGGGGTAACTGAGGGCTAAGTTTTGGCAGAGGTGAAAAGATAATAAGTGAACTTGATAACATTTAAGTGGTTTGGAAACAACTAAATGAAAATATTCAGGCCTGACCAGGAGGTGGCACAGTGGATAGGGCGTCGGACTGGGATGCGGAAAACCCAGGTTCAAGTATCTGAGCTTGCCAGCTTAAGCACGGGTCCATCTGGCTTGAGCAAAAGCTTGCCAGCTTGGACCCAAGGTCGCTGGTTCCAGCAAGGGGTAGCTCGGTCTGCTGAAGGCCCGCAGTCAAGGCACATGTGAGAAAGCAATCAATGAACGGCAACGGCAATGAAAAACTAATGATTGATGCTTTTCATCTCTTCGTTCCTGTCTGTCTAGCCCTATCTATCCCTCTCTCTGAATCTCTCTCAGTCCCTGTAAAAAAATAAAAATAAATTTTTAAAAAAAGAAAATATTCAGTAGGCAGCTCAAGAAAGTGGTTTGCATTGGAGCAGAGGCTATTGTATTTATGAAGAAGAATGAGTAGGCCAAACTGAGCAGAGATGCAGAAACAGGACACTGGAAATGCAACATTTGAGGGTTATATAGAAAATGTTGCTACATGCCAAACCAATGCAGTATAAATATTAATATGAAGAGAATATGGTTTTAGAGGTCAAAGGAAGAGGATAGTTTTAAGAAAAAATTTGCTACGTGATAGCATCTTAATACATTCATTCATGTTATTCTGCTTACGAAATGAGTTCAACTGTTAAAATATTGGATAAAGCTAATTTTTCCTAAGGTTTTCTTTTTCTCACTTGAATTCACTTAATCGAACTAATGTAATAATAAAGCAGCAAGCAAAAGTGTACAGAGGACTGGGAGTAATGTCACTAGTAATTATTCTTATTGAGTAATATATTTCTATAAGCCAACTTTGCCCCACCATTAGAATATACAATTTTAGAAACTCAGAGGGAAACAAATCATGAGGTTAATGTTTCTCAATATGTGATCAGCAGACCACCAGCATTAAAGTCATTTGGACATTTGTTACAAATATATACCCCCAGGTCTCCACAAAAGTCATATACCAAAATCTTAGAAGGGACAAAATGTAATAATTATGGCCAGATAAATGAGAAAAATAAAACACAATGCAATAGAAGTTTTGGTCTTTGGGGCTAAGGAATGTAAATTTGAATTACCAAGATAGAAGTTTGGAACCACCTGTTACTTAATATCAGTTTTCTTCTTACAACAGTGATTGGTACAGGGGATGCGGTCAAATAATTTCTGTAGGTTCCTTCTATCTCTAAGATCCTATCATGATGCAAAATGGAGACAAAATAGACATTGCATAAATTATTACAAATAATTATTATAGAAGTCATGATTTTAGATGAGGTATGAAAATGCCCTGTTTCTGCTTCTATTTCTGTTTCCTGTTTCCTCTCTTATTAGAATGATTTTTTTTTTTATGTTTGAGACAGCAACTTTGAAGAAAAAGTTTGATTTTCAAGTCTTAAATGTCAAAATATGATAGATTTCCTGGACAAAAATATTAATTATTTTGCCTAGTCCCTCTCTGGAAATTTCAGAAGTCTTTAAGTGACTAAATGTTTCTCAAGTTTTTATGACATTCTTATTGCACATGAAATAATAGCATGTTAAGATAAAAAGCACTTTGGGAATTTTCTATTCCAAATGCCCATTTTAGACTTCTGTTTTGAACCAAAATTAAGTGATAGATTTTTCATACCACCTGAAAAAATAAAAATAATAAAACAATAACCAGACAAATGTAGGAAACAATTTTATTATAAGATGTTGAAACCAGCCAACAATAAAGAGTGACCTCAAGATAGAGGAAATATACAAAGCAACCTCTAATCATTGCCCCACTTTACTGTCTAGAGCAGTGGTTCTTAACCTTTTATGGGGTACCGAACCCACCAGTTTCATACGTGCATTCATGGAACCCTTCTTTAGTGATAAATAAAATATGATTTTTTTTTTCCAAATTCAAGACGTAGGTATGTTCTTTTACTGGTGCACAAAATGAGCCATGCATGAACATCACCTTGCTCAAAGAACAAAACCAACAAAGTGCATGAACTCACAACAAATTACGGTATTACTTTATTCTGGCTTCTGTGGCAGAGGCTTCTCCAAACCCCTAAGACTGACTCATCGAACCCCTAGGGTTTGATAGAACCCAGGTTAAGAACCACTGGTCTAGAGAGAATTTCCAAGCAACAAGATGGGGGTGGGTGATCTAGTTTGAGTCCAGTTGTTCCCTATGTCAAAGAGATGGGGCTAGGTTTCCAAGGGAGGCCAAGAGGTCTAGAATGTATAAGACAGAGTACCAGAGAGGAGAAAGTAATGCAAAAACAAACAAACAAAAAAAACCTCACACACACACAGAAAAAAAAAGTTTCAACAATTTGAAGAGGATAGCCCTCATGTCTTTAGTTGAATATTGATCGAGTCATGGAGAGAAGAAAGCTACTGAGAGTCAGGAAAAAACTGCCTAAAGGAGATATCTCCCAAAAGAAAAAATCCTCAGAATTAATACAGTTCTAATAATAATCTATTTTCCCACCAGTTATAATGGAAAGATGCATAATTCTCACGGTGTTGTGTAGAATATGAAGAAGGGTTTTGCCTCAGCAGTTAGGCGATTAAATGGCATTTTAGTACCATCTAACAAAATTGTATACAAGACCAAAATAAAGATAAAAACAATTACAAGAATACATAAATATCTTCCACACAATGTCAGGTATTAAAAAAAAAAACAACAAGAAAATACAACCTATACTAAAGAGAAAAATCAACAAACAAAACTGACTCACATTTTATAGTTAATAGAAAAATACATTAAAACAATTATTACACTTAAATTTAACATGTATTCCAGATGTTCAAAAAGCTAGAAGGTTGAATATATTAAACAAAGACAGACATAGAATATAATAAAAAATTTTAATTTTTGGAGCTGAAAACTATAATTTTAGAGCTTATAAAATAGCTCAAAATAAACATCAAGGGAAGGAAGACTGAAAAAGAATTAACAGCATCAGAGTACTTTGGGAGAACATCCAGCACCCTCATGCAGGTATAATTGTGAATGGAATCTGGAAAAGGGTGAAAGGGGTCTGAAAATTTTTTGAAAAAATAATGGTCAACATTTTTTCAAATCTGAAAAGAAACATAAACCTTCATATTCATCCCCTTATTTTAGAGGTTTAGAGATATTGAGATACTCATCTATTAATACCCCTTAGATCACCAATGGTAGATTAAAGATAATATCCAGAATTACCTCTAGGAAATTTTTATCACATCAGAGGATCTGTTATTTAATATTGATACTGTGTCACATGAAATTATATTTCAAATAATCCAGATTTAATTTGCTTTATTTTTTACTCAATCATCTTAACTTAATAATAAAAGAGATTCTAGGTGGGAGAAAGATGGCTTTTATTTCAAAGAAAATCAACAGGACTTCTTTTTCCCATAGAATAGTTAAAGTGAGAAATATTATAAGAGCAATATATATTTTTATATTGATAGCTGCCACTACTCAAAAAACAAAAGAACAAAAAAACAACAAAAATTCTTGCAAGCCACTGAGAATAGTTTAAGTTCACAGACTCTGAAGCCAGACTGGTCTGAATTCAGTTCTTTGCCTTTCTATTTGAGTTATATCAACTAAGTTAATTCCTCTTTCTGTTCAATCAATTTCCTCAAATTTAATTAGATAATAATGTTGTCTACCTTATTGTGTTGATGTAAGAATTAAAGACATATTTATGACACAATTAGAACATTGTTTGGCTCATGTTGACCACTACTACCAAGGTTTGCTAAAGGACAAGTGGGTGACTTGGCATCTTATTGAATGTCCCCAACATTTTCCTTCTTGAATGTTACAACTTTATACATTTTTATCTCATTTCCCTTTTTGGTCTTTGAAATATTTCTTTGCTTTTAAAAATTATTTTAGTATAGAAAGTATATTCTTATTTTTACAAGACTTTGTCCATTTCATGTAGTGTGATGCATCACTCTTTTTCATTTAATCTTTTATTATGAGTATTTTATATATTAATAATTATTTTGAATTAATTCTGTTATAATTATTAATTTTACCTACCTTGTCTTGAGAGATTTCTATTACAAATAATGCTCTAATAAATACCCTTATGATAGGTGCTTCTACTCTCCATTTTGTTCAAAGACCATTCTCTACTTTGGCTCCAACTTCAGCAATGCCTCCACCTCCAGACATATTTCAGTACCTTCTCCCCTAGGTCTTCTCTCAACCTCACTAGTGCTCTGACTACCCTTTCTTCCCCCAATATTCACCAAATATCTCAAAAAACTTGTTATATATGCAGCTTATTCTCATCTACTTCACAAACTCTGACATAGATTATTTCTTTAATTGAATTTATTGGGGTGACATTGGTTAATAAAATTATATAGATTTCAGGTGCACAAATCTATTTACATCTGCATGGTATTATGTGCTTACCACCCCAAGTCAAGTATCCTTTCATCACCATTTATTCTCCCTTTATCCTCTCCTGTCTTCACCCTCATTTCCCTCTGGTAATCACATTATTTGTGTCTATAAGGTTTTTGTTTTGTTTTGCTTAATCCCTTAAATAGACTGGTAAGACTTTATTGTGACCACTGCTATTGTATTAAAATGGCCTTTTTAACTCTGTAGCACATAGAATTGCTGATTATACCCCAGTCACCTTTTTGTCGATATTCTGTTCCTTTGAATTTTAAGACTTTATTAAAAACTATTTTTTTTCACTTGTCAGTGACTGAAAACATCACTCAACATGCTTTTGTTAGATAGGAAAGAAGTCTCAAGGTCTGGATAGTTTTTACTAAATGCTATTCTTGCCAAATATTAAAATGTAGCACAGTATTTTGCAAACCCAGCTATAACCTGATGAACTTGATAGGAATCCAACTAGATAAGTTTAGCCAACTGCAAAGAATAAATCAACACATTATTAACAAATAGTGTATATTAGCAATTGCTAAGCCTCTCTTCAAGGAGACAGAGCTTTGAATGGGAATCCTGTTTCCTCACTTTCAGCAAGTAAATACAACTACTTAAGGACGGTATCTTGTTCTTACATAGAACACTGCATGTGGCAAACCCCTTGAGTCAGATAACAGTGTGGCTTAAAAAAATGACATGTATGTGTTTACATAACCTAAATGTCTAGAGTGTGTAACTGCAGGTGTTGCTGAACACGGGGCTAATAAAGTGCCAACAGGAATCTTCCTATCAATTTTTATGTTGGCTTCTTGAGATAAGACCTTCCCCTGTAAGTGGTATTATTCAGCAGCAGCTGCACACTTAGCGCTTTATCCTCACAGCAATTCCAGTGAAAAAGAACCTTTCTTTAATTATTCCACCGAATTTCCATAACAGAGTATCACTGGCCTGTTTTTAATCACAAGCATATCTCTAAAGCTATCATGATGCCTCATTGCTATTGATTCACAGGTTTTGATGAATACACCTATTCATCAATATATATATGTACATGTATATAAAATATATATGCATAAAAATATTATATGAAATATATAGATTTACATTGGGAATATTAACCATTCTTTTCATTGATCTTCTTCTTGCCTTGTCTTACTGTGCATTTTTGCTGTTACACTCTTCCTAAAGCACCACTTCAAACATGTCAATCGCAGTGCTAACAAATTTTCCAAGTTTTCTTATTAAGTATGAAAGTCTACGCAACTTCAATTGCCATTTAGACCCTTTCATAATGTGGGCTTACGTAACTGATATTTCATCACCACCTCCAGCCTCCTACTCACAATTTTCCTATGAAGTTGCTATTCTGATAATCCAAATTAAAACAAAAATCTTCCAAGTAACCTTTAACAAGCCACTTGACCTTTCAGTGCTTTTGTAACACAGACAAATAAAAATGTAGCTCTGCATATTTTTTGATAGGTTGCATTATTCAATTTCTCAGTGCAAAGAATTTTGGGTTCTTTGGATTAAATGCATGTTATGAGTGTAGAATATTGTGTCCACTGAGCCAAAAATAACTGTAGGTTAATAACTACCCTAGATTCCTAATTGAAAAATTTGTGTTCCAGCAGGCAACATTCATAGTTGTATTTTAGTTTACATAGAATTAAACTTTTATTCTTTACCTTTAAATATCTATACAAATTTAACGCCACCATATTGTGCTATCCTTTTCAATAGGTAGATTTTCATTAAAAAACCTGCACAGTTTAATCAGTCCTCTTCAGCAAGCTCTGAATTGTCTTACGGGGTTGATTGCAGTATAACTAAACAAATCCCTGGGGAAGAGATAGAAAAGCAACTGGAACTTCCATGTTATTCCAATTCTAAAGAAGCACTATTATTCCAGCTTTGCTTTTTGAGTGAGTTTGGCAGTGTGTTTCTAGCTCACATCCTGAAATAAATTATAACATGAACCCCTAAACAACATCTTTGATTTTTACACATAAAAACCTTCTTTATTTCATTATGTTTAGTTTCAAAGAATATATTCCTTGCACCTTAGAAAATTGGTTGTGCTTTCCCAAGGGACATCCTTGTTCTCTACAGATAATGTCTGTCTACAAGGCCAAAACTATTGACAGTCAACTCTGTTAGCTATCTAGTGCCACAGAAATTCACATTACTCCAAACCTTCCTTCCAGAGCTTAGTCTGATCTTCTTGGTTACTATATATGAAAAAAAGACTTTTGTGGACTTTTGACATTTTCCCAGATACCTATGATCCATGTTCCAGGAGCCTTTTTTGTATCTGGATTTCTTATTCTTCTAGAATACTTTATTTGGCCAAGCCAGATTGGACTCTCTTTTTTCAATATCCATCCTGATTTATTTTTATTTACATAATTTAAAATAATTACTATAATGTAAAAATTGTTATTATTATTTTTACTATACTTACTGTTGTCATATCACACAGCATAGGACAGTGGTTACCAACACAGGTTATGTACAAACTGCCTAGAATAAAAGCAAGCTCCACCAAGTATTTTTCATATAATATTGACAAGGTTACTTAAACTCTCTAAACCTCAGTTTTTTTTCATCTATAAAATAAGTCAGTTTACAAAATGCATTTAAAATAACCAAATGAAGACATTTATGTTAAGGAGTTTCCAGAGTATCTTGTACATTTGAAGAATATGGTAAGTCTGATTTACTAATCTCAATTTATTCATTGCATTTAAGGTAAAGCCTGCTAGGACGTTCATGTTAACAAAAAAGAAACTGTAGCTTTCTGATTTTAGTAGCTAGCTCAGGAATAGCATGGCATAGTCAGTCCAGATTTAATCCTAGGCATTATGACTTCAAGCCTATGTTCTTCCTATGTTGATATTCCTTCACAATTTATGATTACTTTCCAAAAGAAAGATAGAGATAGATAGAGATTATAAGCTTTAACACATCTTCCTTACTTCTGTTTTCTAAGTGAAAAGCTAAGGTAGAAAAAATTAGAAAATAGTAAAAGGTTCTATAAATATCTGATAATTTATGTCTTCTGGTTTACTTTAAACTTGTACATACTTAAAGTAAACTAGAAAATGCTATAAACCATATATATGTGCATTTGCATGTTCTATACTTAGCTTACATTGAGCTTTATCTCTAAAGCAGTGGTTCTTAAAATTCTAGCTATATTATTTGAGAAGTAATATTATGTTATCTACATTGCATTATAGAATAATACAATGTATTATTCTACTTGGATTGCTATAACAGAATTTCAAAAACTGGATTGTTTAAACAACAGAAGTTTATTTTCTCACAGGTCTAGAGGCTAGAAGTCCAAAATTAAGGTGCTAGCAGGGTTGATTTATCCTGAGGACTGTCTGCTTGGCTGGCAGATTGCCACCTTCTCACTATTTCCTCATATGGCCTCTTTTCTATGTACATACACTCCTGATGTCTCTTCTTATAAGGATACTAATTTTTGAAATTAGGACCCAACCATTATGACTCTATTTAACATTAATTATCTTCATTGAGAGGTAATTAATACCAATACTCTTACATTGTGAGTAAGGGCCTTAACGTAGGAATTTGAAGGGGACACAACTTCATCAATAACACTCTTATGTTCAATTAATCCAAATTAATGATCTTTTTAAAAAAGTAGATTTAGCCTGACCAGGCAGGGGTGCAATGGATAGAACGTTGGACTGGGACATGGAGGACCCAGCTTCGAAATCCCGAGGTCACCATCTTGAGCACCAGCTCATCTGGTTTGAGCAAGGTTCACCAGCTTGAGCCCATGGTTACTGGCTTGAACAAGGGGTCACTCAGTCTGCTGTAGCCCCCGGTCAAGGCACATATGAGAAAGCAATCAATGAACAACTAAGGTGCAACAATGAAGAATTGATGCTTCTCATCTCTCTCCCTTCCTGTCTGTCAGTCCTTGTCTGTCCCTCTCTCTTTCTCTCTGTCTCTGTCACAATAAAAAATAAAAATTAGAAGGTTTATTCAAAGAAAAGCACCCATTCTAAAATTTTTAAAAAGCAGTATTTAAATAATATTTTGCCCAATTTTTCCAAAAATACATATTTTTATATATTTATTAACTAATAAACTATGACAATTAAGATGAATACTCCCTATCATCCATATTAGCATTTATATGAAGTAGTATTTTATATATAATTGCATGACTATAAATATTAGTCATGCAATTATATAATAGTAATATAAACAGTACTATTATATGTACTGTTTTAAAATTGTGTGATGAATTCTAAAGTTTCATGTGATTCCAAGAGTTGAAATTACGTATTTTTTAATATTTTAGTTGTTTTTTTTAAAATGAACAGAAGTATCTATATATCTAATAAATTTAAATGTACTGACTTCTGTAATACATCATCCCAATTCTTCTTCATGACTGAAATATATCTTTTGCAAACTGCAGACACTACTTCCAAATGACAGCTTTTAGTTGTCACCACTCTTCAAAAATGGCCCTTGACTTGACTGTCTAGCCTTATGTTCTACCCCTGTGCCCCATGTAAAGCTTGTATCTAATGAATTATCTCCCTAAATGTATAAATATCTATTCCCTCAACAAAACACAGGGCAACACAGAAGTGCTAGTTCAGGTTCATAGTTCTTGCCACTCATCCCAAATTAACATTGCCCAATCAAATTCCCTTTGCTTTCCCAAGAGCACACTAGAAGAACCCAGCCTATAAGAATAATGAATACTCTTTTTAGCATTGTTCAAGGTATTAACTAAACAGACAAAATAAGTAAGAATCTATTTCATTCCTTGAAACAGTACAGAGATGTGTTTCCAAAATTATGGGTAATAAAATTATTTTAGATGGGAATGATTGCTTTTCTTTTAAGTAGTCCAAAATTAAGAATGTCAATGGTCTTCCCAAGTATAAGAATGAGAATTCATTTGTATAATTTGATTACAGGTTCATAAATTGATTTTAGAAAATCTAAGAAAAATATAAAATTGTCTAACTTTATCCATGAAAAAATAAATTAAGCAATTATAGAAAAATAATTCTATCAATGACCCTTGTACTTTATGACATTTTTATAAATTGCTAAGTTATTTACCTCACACTGCCAAAAGGTATGCTGTTATTGCTTTGAGTTTTTTACAGGGGTTGTGTCACCTGTCCTACTGTTGTAGAGGTTTATTAAAGGTCTTTTATGCTCTGGACACCATGGTTGGCATCATTTTTGTTCACTGCTGTAATCCCAAATAATATCCCAGTGCTTGGAAGATCATAGGTTACTGAAAACTACTTCATGCATAAATAAGCAATGACTGCATATGGCTTCATGACACCTAAACTTAACTGTCAGTTCTGTCATGAGGATGAGTTGTGGAAATTTCCCTTAAATATTCTGTTTTGAAGGTTCCTCAATTATAAGTTAAGGCTGAAGATAATAATAAATATATCACAAAATATATGAGACTTCAGTAAGATAGCTCATGCAAAAATTAATATAAACAATAAATAAAAATAACATTTTGGATTCATTTTATCTCATTTATATGATGTAGAATACAGTACTATATTGAATATTATGAAATTCTGATTAAGACAGCCTTCACATTCTCCTCTGCTAGACTACATTTCAGACAGGTTTCTTCCTGAATCTAGCACCGTCACTTCCCCTGTTTTAGAATATTAACTTTAGAAAAACTTATAAATTCTTTCTTTGCCCCTTTGAGATGTAAATTTTTTGAAAATCCTCTTGCCAAATTTACAAACCAGGGCCAATTTTTTAAGAACTTGGGAGTCATTTTTTTGAAATGTCATCAGTAATGTCTCTGTGGTAGGGTAGGAGCTTGAGAATGGTGCTTGTTCCACGTTGTAAAAGTACTTTCTCAATTAAAGATATGAGAAAGTTTACTTTTCCTTATGTAAAGCTAATTAGCAAACACAAAGAGCTCTTGTCTCTTCCATCCCAGTGTTTAAAAATCCTCTCATATTTGTTTCAGTAGAATTGAGTGTGGACCTAGTCCTGGTCCCTCTCTCCTATTGCAATAGCCTTGAATAAAATTTTTCTTCTCTATTTAACTTTGGCAGGTGCAATATTTGCTTTGACAATGCCAACTACAATTTATTACCAAAAGCAATCATTTCTGAAGTGTTTTAATATACATAAAGGAAAGAAGCAGAAGGATAAAGTATGCAGTAGAGAAATCAGATGAGAGCTTAAAAAGCATGTAGAAGCTAGTTGAAAAATATTTTCATTAAACACTCCTTGTTACCCATGAAGTTAGAGAGATAGAGAGGTGAAAGCTCTCTCAGAAATTATAGTACCTCGGGATATGACAAGTTTTAGCTAAGAGGTTCAGACAGAGGATATATATACTCAATGTTCCAATGGTCATATTTTTCCCTAGACATATTAGAGAACTAAATAATGAAAAGGAGGTAGTATTCCCACCAAATTGTACAAATGTCAAAGAATATAGCTACTCACCTGAGTGTTATTGTGCTTTGCTGTCTAACCCAAGCAAAATTATTATTCCTTCTGTCAAAACACACTGAAAATAATGTGTGAAGAATAGAAGAGAATCTTTCATATTTCCAATGATGAATTAATACCACTATGGTCCCTGTACTCAGCTACCTATTCTCAGTAAAGTCAAGCAAATTAAAAGATTATATAAAGGATGCCAAGAATTAATAACCTCTGGAAAGGTTAGTTTTAAGTCATACTACAAAATTGCTGCTGTTTACAAGCAGGCTGACTAAAAAGAATGTTCTCACTATAAATATTCATGTATATAATTATTTCTTGCTTCCTAAACATTGGCACCCAGTGTTTGAGAAACTGACATTAAGATGCTTTTTCAAAACAAGTTTTGCTCTATTTATTGCAACAGTAATGTCTGAATTTAAAAGAAAATGTAAAACACAGACACAGGAAGTAGAAATCCAAAATCATCTATAAACCTACAATTTAGTAATAGCCACTGTTAACATTTCCATAAAATGTAGCTCTATGTATGTGTAGAGTATTATGTATAGCTTCAGGTTTTATTTAGCATGTACTAAAAATCAGGTATTGTTGTAACCACTGTGCCAATATTATAGCATTTAATTCTCACAACAGCCCTATAAAATGGGCACTATTCTTATTCATATTTTACCAAGGATACAGGCACAGAACAATTAAGTGACATGCCCATGTACATATAGTAAGTAATCATGCCAGATTTTAGTTAGGCAGTCTGTCTTTGTGGCCCAAGCTCTTATACAACAAAATCTTCACAATCAAGTCCTTATTTTAATAAATTGCCCAAGTAGTTCATTTTATGTACAACTTAATGATAACTTTTTTTAAATTTATTTTTATTTATTTATTCATTTTAGAGGAAAGGGAGAGAGAGAGAAAGAAAGAGAAAGAGAGAGAGAGAGAGAGAGAGAAGAGGGGAGGAGCAGGAAGCTTCAATTCCCATATGTGCCTTGACCGGACAAGCCCAGGGTTTTGAACCGGCAACCTCAGCATTCCAGGCCGACGCTTTATCCACTGCGCCACCACAGGTCAGGCTTAATGGAAACTTTTTATAGTAACACTTTTGTATATTTTTCCACTTATCTACCTAGAGTAAATCTCTAGAACAAGGCTATTTAGTCAAAGAGCATGCCTATTTTACTTTTTTTTTTAATTTTATTCATTTTAGAGAGGAGACACAGAGTGAGAAAGAGAGAAAGAGAGAAAGGGGGGAGGAGCTGGAAGCATCAACTCCCATATGTGCCTTGACCAGACCAGTGCAGGGTTTTGAACTGGCGACCTCAGTGTTCCCAGGTCGACGCTTTATCCACTGCGCCACCACAGGTCAGGCGAGCATGCCTATTTTTAAAACTTTGATATATATCATCACATTGCACTCTGTACTGTTTTACCAGTTTTATTCCATGTACACTGTAAGAAAGAACCCTTTCAATTTCTCTTCTCACATTGATGGGTTTCTACTCTACTCCCACCCCTACTGTACCTGAAATTTTAGAATCAGAAAACACATACTGGAAATATGAATTATACTATACTCATTCCTTATTTACTAGTCAAAGGTACTATAAACACTTGCATAGACTTTATTTTCCATAAAACTTTGAAAATAACACTTAAACTTAGGGTAATTTCTTTAGTTTTATTAATTCAGGACAAGGTGCTGGCTACTGTCTAGGTACAGTCACTTACTCAAAGATAATGCCATTTCTTCTCTTAGTTAGCTTGCTATATATAAGGGGGAAGTTATCTACATAAACAGCTAATGTATATGGCAAAATAAAGGCAATGTAATTTATTTTTATTTTTGTGAAAGAGACAGACAGAAAGACAGGAAGGGAGAGAGATGAGAAACATCAACTCATAGTTGAAGCACTCTTAATTGTTCATTGATTGCTTTCTCATATGTGCCTTAACCGCAGGGCTCCAGCCACGCCAGTAACCCCTTGTTCAAACCAGCGACCTTGGAGTTCAAGTCAGCAACCTTTGGACTCAAGCCAGCTACTATGGGGTCATGTCCATGATCTCATGCTCAAGCCACAATCCCACACTCCAGCTGGTGAGCCCACACTCAAACCAGATGAGCCTGTGCTCAAGTCAGCGACCTCGGGGTTTCAAACCTGGGTCCTCAGCATCCCAGGTCAACACTCTGCCCACTGCACCACCACCTGGTCAGGCAAGACCATGGTAATTTTAACACAAGCTGAGTATCATTATATTACATAGGGATGACTAGGAACATACTATTAACTCTGATTGAAGTGGTCCAAAAGTGCCGTTAACCTTTTTTGTTAAATTAATTAGGGTTACTTTGATTAATAAGATCATATAGGTTTTAAGTGCACATTTATATGATTCACATTCCACATATTGCATTGTGTACTGATCAGCCAAAGTCAAATAATCTGCCATCACCATATATTTGACCCCCATTATCTTTTACTAATCCTTCCACCACCCTTCCCTCTAGTAAGCACCATTTTGTTGTCTGTACCTATGAGATTCAGTTTTACCTCCCATACATGAGTAAAATTATATGGTTCTTAGCTTTTTCTAACTGAGTTACTTTGTTTAGTACGATATTTTCAAGGTTCATTCATGTTGCAAGTGGTAATATTTCACCTTTTCTTATGGCTCTGTAGTATTCCATTGTGTATATGTACTGCTTTATTTGTCCAATCATCTATCAAAGACTACTTCAGCTGTTTCTATGTCTTGGCCACTGTGAATAATACTTCATTGAACATAGAGATGCATATATATTTTCAAATAAATGTTTTAACTTTTTTTCAGGTAAATACCCAATAGAAGGGTTGCTGATCATATGGTAATTCTGTTGTTGATTTTCTGAGGAACATCCATACTGTTAACTATAGTGGCTGCACCAGTTCCCATTCCCACCATTTGAGTTGAGACACAAATGAGAAAGAGCATTTGGTAGATGCAAATAAGATGGAAGGACATACCTGAGCCAAGGAACATGATAAAGCAAGTCACAAACACATAGAAGCATATGATGTTTGTTGGAATTTTTTATTATGATTTGAGGCATTTAGTGGAAAATAGATTTTATTTTTTCAGCTATAAATTCAAATTTTCTCTTCTATTTATGTAAACAACTTGTTCTATCAGCTTTCTAATCAACACTGCCTCCAAGAGAACGAGGTATTTCCACTGATAAAATTTACTCCACGTGTACACAAAAATCATAAGCTACTCAGTAAAAAAGTGTACTAATCACTTCCTTTGTACCCACCACCATTCTAGATATTATGAAGAAAGAGATATGCACAGACTCATCTCAGAAGGAGATAAAAAATAAACACATATGTATAAAGGGAAAGATTAATAGTAAGACCAGACTTCATGATAGACAAGATGCATGTAGCCAGGTAAAAGTCTGGGAAGCATATGGCAAGCAGAACACAAAGAACCTATAGACAGGAGACAGCCATCATAAAAGAAAGCTAGATGATTGTTACAATGATGATTGATACCATCAATATATATCAAAATTAGCATCACATTTAGCCTCATTTGAAAGATAATTTGATACCTCTTTATTCATTTTTATTTTGTGTCTTCTCAGGGAGGGTGTGCTAAAATTTTAAAAGGTATTATTTTCTTTTTTATTCACATGTGCTGAGAAGTTACTGAAATTTTTCCTCAGTCATTAAATGCCCCTTTTTTAACCCTGGATGCAGCGTAACCAATACCAATTTTTCTCTTAGTCCTGCCTTTCCCAGTCAGCCTCGGATTCCATCTTCTATCTTATTCATTCACATCATATAAGGGATCAAGAATACTTAAATATTACAATGAAAGCAATTTTGATGCAGCAATACCAGATGTTGTTTTTTTCAAAATTGTTTTCCCTTGAGAAATTGAGAAATAATTATAAAATGTTATTTATCATCAAAATCCACCTTTTATCCTGTGTCCAAAACTGGGCTTCTCTCATCCACATTAACTTTATCTCAGTTGGAAAACTATTGACATTTATTGGTAGCTTAATGCGTTCTGTTTACTTCCTTTTCTTTTTTTTCTTATACTATTATGTATTTTTTTAAAGAATGCACATTGTGAAATAATACTATTAGTATAAAACTCTATATTTTTATTTTCTTTAGTAAATTATATTTATCTAACTATAATAATAATAGTGTATAAATTTTGCATATATTGTTATAACTATTAACTATTTGACAAAAAAAAAAAATGTTTGTTTTTTTTCTCACCCTAATTGACCCTGACCTATACAGTGTAATCATTACCATATATGATCATGGTATAAATTATAGTAATGAAAAGTTTAGGGATTGTGGTAGGGACTTGTACCCAATTTATATAACTCTAACCCCTAAGGAAAAGGAGAAAAGCTAGCTAGCTATTTTTCATATAGGTCATTGTACATCTACCCTGGCCATTTGAACCTGTTTTCTAAAATTTTTAAATACTGTTGCCAACACTATAAAATGAATACTAAACAGGGGGAGCAAGATGGCGACGGAGTAGGCGGAAGTACCAACTTCCAACTCCCAGAACCAAAGTGGATTACAACTCAATTTTAAGAACCATCACCTGGATAAACCAACTTTGAACAAAACTAAGTGGACTCTTCAACCAAGGAACACAGAAGAAGCCACATTGAGACTGGTAAGAATAGCGAAAACGCGAAGAGGGCTGCCCAGCTCCCCGGAGCAAACGGCACCCGGAGAGACCCGTGTGGCGGGAGGAGATCTTGGCGGAGAGGGAGGGACCTGGGTCCCAGGAACCAAGCCCCAGCCTGCAGTCCCAGAGCCAAGAAGAGGCGTTTGGACAGTTTTGAGCTGTGAAACAAGTGAGGGAGCTCCCAGGCCTACAGTGTGGAGTATTAGGTCCCTTCCTACTCTGCTGAGGGCTGCTTAAGGTTTTGGGGCGGCAGGACGCTGGAAGGCGGTTCTGTCGGCGTGGGCAGAGGCCAAGCCGGTGGGAGATCGGTCTAGCCCAGAGGGTCGGAGGGTAAGCGCGAGAGCGGTCCGGAAGCTGCGGGCCCGCTTTTAATCCCACTTACGGGGACAAAGCGGGAGGCCAGGAACAGGCAGGCCCTGCGCAAGCCGGCCCTGACCGCGGGGACCGGGCTAGGACCAGGGACGGGCAGGGGCTCGTGGCTGAGCTGACGCTACCAGTCCGCCCCCCCCCCCCCGCCGCCCGCCGGAGAAACCACGGTTGGCCAGTATACGTGCGTGAGCGGGCTCCGAGCGCGGGAACAGGGTGGACCCCGAGACAGGCGGAGGCTCACAGCTGAGCCCACGGCTGCTATCCCCATCCGGCCGGAGAAACCCCGGATAGCGTTAATACGTGCATGAGCGGGCGCCGAACGCGGGGGAGGGGTAGAGTCCGGGACGAGCGAAAGTACGCAGCTCGGCGGAAGCCAGCAAACACGCCCGCCCCAATAAATCTTGGTATCCGACCCTGCGCAAAGGGCCCTGGCCTCGAGGGCGGGGCTAAAGTTCCTGACGGGCAAAAGCTTACAGCTGAGAGCACGTCAAAAGCCCCGCCTAACCCGCGGAACTGTAGCGAGCAGGCTCCGACTGCTGGTTCCGGGCGAAAGTCCGGAAATAGGCTGGGTCCGCAGCTGAGGAAAGGTGCTCACCTCTACCCTTGGTGCTAATCTTGTGGCTTCAGTGACAGCCCCTCCCACGGAGAAGAGGCAGAAATCACAGCAAAAGCCACAGTGGGCCGGAGCTGGCAACGCTCATACCCAACCACCATAGGCGCCAGCAGAGGGGGTGGGGGGTCTGCAGATAGACCACACCTAGAGAACACAAAGGCAACACCTACTGGACTCCAGTGGCCACAACTTGCTTATACACAGAAAAAATGGGCAGGCAGAGGAATGCAAACCAAATGAATCAAGAGAAATCCCCAGAGAAGGACCTGAATGAACCAGATATAACCAAATTACCAGAAGCAGAATTTAGAATAATGATAGTTAGGATGTTCAAAGAAATTAGAGCAACAATGGATAGTCATTATGAACACCTAAATAAAGAGATAACAAGTATAAAAAATGAAATTGAAATAATAAAAAAGAATCAGACAGAAATGACAAATACAGTATCAGAACTGAAGACCACAATGGAAGGAATTAAAAGCAGGATGGATGACGCTGAGGATCGAATAAGCGAGTTAGAGGACACAATAAACAAAGGCACAGAAGCAGAGAAGAAAAAGGAAAAGAGACTTAAAAAATGTGAGGAAACTCTAAGGGAGCTTTGTGACAACATGAAGAGAAACAACATTCGCATCATAGGGGTGCCTGAAGAAGAGGAGAGAGGACAGGAAATGGAAACTTTGTTCAATCAAATTATAGCAGAAAACTTTCCTAAATTAAGGCTGGGAAACACTCCACACATTCAAGAAGCACACAGAACTCCATTAAGAAGAAACCCAAAAAAATCTACACCAAGACACATCATAGTTAAAATACCAAAGCTAATGGATAAAGAAAAAATTTTAAAAGCTGCTAGAGAAAAAAAGACTATCACCTACAAAGGAGCCCCCATAAGGATGACATCGGACTTCTCAACAGAAACACTTGAGGCCAGAAGGGAATGGCAAGAAATAATCAAAGTAATGCAGAACAAGAACCTACAACCAAGACTACTTTATCCAGCAAGGCTAACGTTTAAAATTGAAGGAGAAATAAAGAGCTTCCCAGAAAAAGAAAGCCTCAAGGAATTCATAAAAACCAAACCAATTCTGCAAGAGATACTAAGGGGCCTCTTGTGAACAGTTTAAAGGGAGGAAAGAATAGAGCAAAAGAAGAATACAGCTTTAAAGAATAAAATGGCAATAAACAACTACATATCAATAATAACCTTAAATGTAAATGGATTAAATGATCCAATCAAAAGACATAGGGTAGCTGCATGGATAAAGAAACAGGACCCATACATATGCTGTCTACAAGAGACACACCTTAAAATAAAAGATGTTCATAGACTGAAGGTAAAAGGATGGAAAAAAATATTTCATGCAAATGGAAATGAAAAAAAAGCAGGGGTAGCAATACTTATATCAGACAAAATGGACTTTAAAACAAAGGCTGTAGTAAGAGATAAAAGAGGACACTACATAATGATAAAGGGAACAATTCAACAGGAAGATATAACTATTGTAAATATCTATGCACCAAATATAGGAGCCCCGACATACATAAAGCAGACTTTGATGGATATAAAGGGCGAGATTAACAGCAATACTATCATAGTAGGGGATTTCAATACCCCTCTAACAACACTGGATAGATCCTCAAGAAAGAAAATTAATAAAGAAACAGCAGACTTAAAGGAGACACTAGATCAACTTGATTTAATAGATATCTTCAGAACTTTTCACCCTAAAGCAGTAGAATATACATTCTTCTCAAGCGCTCATGGTACGTTTTCTAGGATAGACCACATGTTAGGACACAAAAATGGTCTCAAATTTAAGAAGATTGAAATCATATCAAGCATTTTCTCTGATCACAATGCCATGAAACTAAAAATTAACCACAAAAGAAAAACTGAAAAATACTCAAACACTTGGAAACTAAATAGCATGTTATTAAATAATGAATGGATTAACAATGAGATCAAAGAAGAAATAAAAAAGTTTCTAGAAACAAATGATAATGAGCATACATCAACTCAAAATTTATGGGACACAGCGAAAGCAGTTCTGAGAGGGAAGTTTATTGCACTACAGGCATATCATAAGAAGCTAGAAAAAGCTCAAATAAGCAACTTGACCCTGCATCTAAAAGAACTAGAAAAACAACAACAAATAAAACCCAAGACAAGTAGAAGAAAGGAAATAATAAAGGTCAGAGCAGAAATAAATGACATAGAGGCTAAGGAAACAATACAGAGGATCAATGAAACAAGAAGCTGGTTCTTTGAAAAGGTAAACAAGATTGATGAACCTTTAACTAGACTCACCAAGAAAAAAAGAGAGAGGACTCAAATAAATAAAATTAGAAAGGACAGTGGAGAAATAACAACTGACACAACAGAAATACAAAGAATTGTAAGAAAATACTATGAAGAACTATATGCCAAAAAATTAGACAATCTTGGTGAAATGGACAAATTTCTTGAATCATATAACTTTCCAAAAATCAATCTGGAAGAACCAGAACACCTAAACAGACCAATTACAGCAAATGAGATAGAAACAGTTATCAAAAAACTCCCCCCAAATAAAAGTCCTGGGCCTGATGGCTTCACAAGTGAATTCTATCAAAAATTCAAAGAAGAACTAACTCCTATTCTCCTGAAGCTATTTCAAAAAATTCAAGAGGAAGGAAGAATTCCAAACTCCTTTTATGAGGCGAGCATAATTCTGATCCCAAAACCGGGCAAAGACAACACAAAGAAAGAAAATTATAGGCCTATATCCCTGATGAATTTAGACGCTAAAATTCTCAACAAAATATTAGCCAACCGGATCCAGCAATATATGAAAAAAATCATACACCACGATCAAGTGGGATTTATTCTGGAGAGGCAAGGCTGGTTCAATATTCGCAAATCAATCAATGTGATTCATCACATAAACAAAAGGAAGGACAAAAATCACATGATAATTTCAATAGATGCAGAAAAGGCATTTGATAAAATCCAGCACCCATTCATGCTCAAAACTCTCAGTAAAGTGGGAATACAGGGATCATTCCTTAACATGATAAAGGCCATCTACGATAAACCGACAGCAAACATCATACTAAATGGACAAAGATTAAAAGCAATCCCCTTAAGATCAGGAACCAGGCAGGGTTGCCCACTTTCACCACTCTTATTCAACATAGTTCTGGAAGTCCTAGCTACAGCAATCAGACAAGAAGAAGAAATAAAAGGCATACAAATTGGAAAAGAAGAAGTAAAACTGTCATTATTTGCAGATGATATGATATTGTATATTGAAAACCCTAAAGTCTCAGTCAAAAAACTACTGGACCTGATAAATGAATTCAGCAAGGTGGCAGGATATAAAATTAATACTCAGAAATCAGAGGCATTTCTATACACCAACAATGAAATATCAGCAAAAGAAATTAAGGAAACAATCCCCTTCACTATTGCAGCCAAAAAAATAAAGTACCTAGGAGTAAATTTAACCAAGGAGGTTAAGGACTTGTACTCAGAAAATTATAGAACATTGATAAAAGAAATCAAGGAAGATACAAACAAGTGGAAGCACATACCGTGCTCATGGCTAGGAAGAATAAACATCATTAAAATGTCTATATTACCCAAAGCAATTTATAAATTCAATGCAATACCAATTAAAATACCAATGACATACTTCAGAGATATAGAACACATATTCCAAAAATTTATATGGAACCAAAAAAGAACACGAATAGCCTCAGCAATCTTAAAAAGAAAAAATAAAGCAGGAGGTATCACTCTTCCTGATATCAAGGTTTACTACAAGGCCATTATACTCAAGACAGCCTGGTACTGGCATAAGAACAGGCACATAGATCAATGGAACAGAACAGAGAACCCAGAAATAAACCCACAGCTTTATGGACAACTGATATTTGACAAAGGAGGAAAGAACATACAATGGAGTAAAGACAGCCTCTTTAACAAATGGTGTTTGGAAAATTGGACATCTACCTGCAAAAAAATGAAACTAGACCATCAACTTACACCATTCACAAAAACAAACTCAAAATGGATAAAAGACTTAAATGTAAGCCGTGAAACCATAAACATCTTAGAAGAAAACATAGGCAGCAAGCTCTCCGACATCTGTAGCAGCGGTATATTTGCCGATTTATCTTCATGGGCAACTGAAATAAAAGGCAAGATAAACAAATGGGACTATATCAAACTAAAAAGTTTTTGCACAGCTAAAGACAATAGGAACAGAATAAAAAGACAAACCACACAATGGGAGAACATATTTGACAGCACATCTGATAAGGGGTTAATAACTAAAATTTATAAAGAACTTATAAAAAGCAACACCAGGAAGACAAACAACCCAATCAAAAAATGGGCAAAAGAAATGAATAGAAATTTCTCCAGAGAGGACATACAGATGGCCAATAGGCATATGAAAAAATGCTCAACATCACTAATCATTAGAGAAATGCAAATTAAAACCACAATGAGATATCACCTCACACCAGTCAGAATGGCACTTATCAGCAAAACAACACAGAATAAGTGCTGGCGAGGATGTGGAGATAAGGGAACCCTTCTGCACTGCTGGTGGGAATGCAGACTGGTGCAGCCACTGTGGAAAACAGTTTGGAGATTCCTCAGAAAATTAAAAATCGAACTGCCTTTTGACCCAGCTATCCCACTTTTAGGAATATACCCTAAGAACACCATAGCACTGTTCGAAAAGAAGAAATGCGCCCCCATGTTCGTGGCAGCATTGTTCACAATAGCGAAGATCTGGAACCAGCCCAAGTGTCCGTCAGAAGACGAGTGGATTAAAAAGCTTTGGTACATATATACTATGGAATACTACTCAGCCATAAGAAACGATGACATCGGATCATTTATAACAAAATGGATGTACCTTGATAACATTATACGGAGTGAAATAAGTAAATCAGAAAAAAAGAAAAACTGAGAACAGCACGATTACATACATAGGTGGGACATGAGAGTGAGGGTATGAGACATGGACAAGAGAGTGGTGGTTATGGGATGGGGGGAGGGAGGGAAGAATGGGATAGGGAGGAGGGGAGGGACGCAGGGAAAACCAGATTGAAGGTGACAGAGGACAATTTGACTTTTGGTGATGGGTATGCAACACAATTGAATGATAAGATAACCTGGAGATGTTTTCATTGTACATATGTACCCTGATTTATTGGTGTCACCCCATTAGAATTAATAATAATAAAATATATATATATAAAAAAAAAATGAATACTAAACATTTGTACTTGCCTAGCTTAGGGAAGAAAGTTCTTTGGGTTTTCCAAGTTGTTTGGAGATTGTCACTTGATGTATTGCTTTAATCATTTTGTTGTTTTAATCAATGTGCACATTTGCTCAGAGAGATCTGATGAGCATAATTTAATGAATGCCAAAAATAACAATCAGGAAAACTTCTGGGTCCTCTCCAATTCCAAAATATAATGTAATCTCTGAACCAAATGAAGGTGTCCCTGGTCCAATTTGTTCAAGGCAACACAATCAATTTAAATCTCCTCCCAAAGAGAAATAAAGGGAAAAAAAATATAAAGGCAATTGGAGCCTTAAATATATTCACAGATGGTCTGAACACATCAAATAAATATCACTTTCACCTGAGGAAAAGTATGTTAGAAATAAATGTTTCAGAGATTCACAACAGTGTCCTTTTAGTTCATATTCTAAAGGAAATAAAATATGTCTAAACATCTGGAGGTGAATAAACCATAGTGGAATGTACTTTTAAAATTCTTATTCCAATAACATATATAATTACTCTAACAGTTATGATGCCAGTTACCATTTATTATATGTTTACCAAATGGCAGGCAGCACATTAAAAATGCTATGCCATGGGGATATAATGCACAGCATATTGACTGTAGTTAATAATACTGTGTTGCTAACAGAGTTGATCTTAAAAGTTCTTATGGCAAGAAAATAAGGTGAAAAAACTATTTTGTAGCTATGCATAATCGATATTAACTAAACTCACTGTGATCACTTCACAATGTATATAATATTTAATTATAATGTTGTACACCTAAAACTAACAAAATGGTATATCTCACTTATACCCCAATTGAAGAGAAAAGGTAAGGAGTTTTTGTTTTGTTTTGTTTTAAAGATATTGCCTCTGGGAGGAGAGGTAGTTCTCATGTCCATTTTTTAAAATGAGCAAACTGAGGCTTAGAAAATTTCAGTAACAGAGACAGAATTAAAAAACAAAAACTGTTCAGCTAAGCTTTTAGGTTCTTTGCCATTTTCAGAAAGCTTTTCATAATTCTAGTGTGTATATGTGTAATTATGTTTCAATGAGATGCATATACTTCATCTTCAAGCCTCCCATTGTCCACGCCCTTTTCCTCCTCTCCACCTTACATGCATAGCTCACTCCCGCCATACTACAATTCAGCAAGGCTTTAACCTCCCTGAATGTTTATATTTACATTATGTTTGTTTGTTCGCTTTTAGAAAAATAATAGTTTTTTGTTCCTCTTCTCTACCTTTATGTATATTTCTGTCTTTAGTAATTGGCTCAAGGATCTTCTTTTCATTAAATCTTTCTGTGACCCTCCCAGTGAATAATATGTCATTAGATTCACTGGATATTTCTGACATGTGTTAACTGGGATTCTCTTTTCTGTACATCTCTGGGATCTTAAATGGTAGCAATTGTTTTATTTCATCTCCATAACCACATCATTCAGTTAATGTAAACTGCATAAATAAAAGTAAATAAATTATTTTCTTATTGCTTTACTACATCTCTCAACAAAAAGTCTATTAGGGGGGGAGCAAGATGGCAATAGAGTAGGCAGACGTACCAACTTCCAACTCCCAGAACCAAAGTGGATTATAACTCAATTTTAAGAACCATCATCTGGATAACCAACATTGAACTAAACTAAGTGGACTCTTCAACCAAGGAACACAGAAGAAGCCACATTGAGACTGGTAGAAATAGCGAAAATGCGAAGAGGGCTGCCCAGCTCCCCGGAGCAAATGGCAGCCCAGAGAGACAAGTGTGGCGGGAGGAGACTTTGGTGTAAAGAGAGGGACCTGGGTCCCAGGAGCCAAGCCCCATCCTGTAGTCCCAGAGCCTAGAAGAGGCGTTTGAACAGTATTGAGCTGTGAAACAAGTGAGGATACTGTTTGTGAGAAAGAGAAAGTTCTCTCAGACCCAAGATCCTTTTTAAAGGGACAGCGCAGAAAACCTCTCTCACAACCACACCCAGGGCTCAGGGGAACGGGGACAGAGGAGAGGACCATAGCAGCAGAAATCGAGTGTGGACTGAAGGCACAGGGACACTCTGAAAGACAGCCACCCTAACCCCTGGGCTAAATCACTTCCCTAATCGAAAACGATTATTTCCCCTGGAAATAGCAATACCAGCAAAGGGACACAAAACACCAAACAAACAAGCTCTCCCGCGGCAATTAGAGCAGAGCTGCTTAGAGGGAGGGAGCTCCCAGGACAACAGTAGGGAGACTTAGGGACCTTCCTACTCTGCTGAGAGTTGCTGAAGGGAGGGTGGCGGCAGGACACTGAAACGCAGTTCTGTTGGCGGGGGCGGAGGCAAAGCCAGTGTGAGCTCGGTCTAGCCCAGCAGGGGCGAAGGGGAAGTGCTAAAGTGGTCCTGCAGCTGGTGGCCCGCCTGTATGCCCACCGGCGGGGGAAAAACGGGAGCCCAGGAATGGGCAGAGATCTGCTCTGCGACACTACTAAAGCTGGCCCTGACCGCTGGGATGGGGCTAGGACCAGGGAAAGGTGGGGGCTCATGGCTGAGCTCACGCCACCAGCCCGCCAGGCCAGAAACACCATGGTGTGCCATTCTACCTGTGCAAGTTGGCTCCGAACACTGGGGGCAGGGTAGAGCCTGGGAAGAGCGAAAGCTCGCAGCTGAGCACACGCCAGAAGCTACACCTGCCCTAATAAACCGCGGTTTGCAATGCTGCGCAGGTGGGCCCTGGCCTCAAGGGTGGGGCTAAAGATCCGGACAGGCAAAGGCTCACAGCTGAGAGCACGTCAAAATCCCACGCAACCCGTGAAACTGCGAAACTGAGGCGAGCAGGCTCTGACTGCGGGTGCTGGGTGAAAACCCCAAAACAGGCTTGGTCCACAGCTGAGCAAAGGAGCTCACCTCTACCTTTGGTGCTGAGGCTTATGGCTTGAGTGACAGCCCCTCCTGCGGAGGAGAGGTGGAAATCACAGCAACAGCCGCAGTGGGCCGGCACTGGCAACGCCCATACCCTATCGCCTTAGGCAGCGGCAGAAGGGGTGGCAGGCCTGCAGACAGACCACACCTAGAGAACACATAGGCAACACCTACTGGACTCCAGGGGCCACAAATTGCTTATACACAGACAAAATGGGCAGGCAGAGGAATGCAAACCAAATGAATCAAGAGAAATCCCCAGAGAAAGACCTGAATGAACCAGATATAACCAAATTACCAGAAGCAGAATTTAGAATAATGATAGTTAGGATGTTCAAAGAAATTAGAGCAACAATGGATAGTCATTATGAACACCTAAATAAAGAGATAACAAGTATAGAAAATGAAATTGAAATAATAAAAATAAATCAGAGAGAAATGACAAATACAATATCAGAACTGAAGACCACAATGGAAGGAATTAAAAGCAGAATGTATCACACAGAGTATCAAATCAGCGAGTTAGAGGACACAATAAACAAAGGCATAGAAGCAGAGAAGAAAAAAGAAAAGAGACTCAAAAATGTGAGGAAACTCTAAGGCAGGTCTGTGACAACATGAGAGAAAAAACATTCGCATCATAGGGGTTCCTAAAGAAGAGGAGAGAGGACAGGAAATGGAAACTTTGTTCAATCAAATCATAGCAGAAAACTTCCCTAAATTAAGGCTGGGAAACATTTCACATGTTCAAGAAGCACACAGAACTCCATTAAAGAGAAACCCAAAGAAATCTATACCAAGACACATCATAGTTAAAATACCAAAGCTAATGGATAAAGAGAAAATTTTAAAATCTGCTAGAGAAAAAAAGGCTATTACCTACAAAGGAGCCCCCATAAGGATGAAATCAGACTTCTCAAAAAAAAAAAAACACTTGAGGCCAGAAGAGAATGGCAAGAAATAACCAAAGTAATGCAGAACAAGAACCTACAACCAAGACTACTCTATCCAGCAAGGATAACATTTAAAATTGAAGGAGAAATAAAGTGCTTCCCAGAAAAGAAAAGCCTCAAGGAATTCATTAAAGCTAAACTAATTCTGCAAGAGATACTAAGGGGCCTGTTGTGAACAGTTCAAAGACAGGAAAAATTATAGCAAAAGAAGAATACAGCTTTAAAGAATAAAATGGCAATAAACAACTACATATCAATAATAACCTTAAATGTAAATGGATTAAATGATGCAATCAAAAGACATAGAGTAGTGGCATGGATAAAGAAACAGGACCCATACATATGCTGTCTACAAGAGACACACCTTAAAACAAAAGATGCACATAGACTGAAGGTAAAGAAAGGAAAAAAATATTTTATGCAAATGGAAATGAAAAAAAAGCCAGGGTAGCAGTAATTATATCTGACAAAATGGACTTTAAAACAAAGGCTATTTTAAGAGAAAAAGGACACCACATAATGATAAAGGGAACAATTCAACAGGAAGATATAACTATTGTAAATATCTACACACCAAATATAGGAGCCCCGACATACATAAAGCAGACTTTGATGGATTTAAAGGGCGAGTTAATAGTATCATAGTAGGGGATTTCAATACCCCCAAAACAACACTAGATAGATCCTCAAGAAAGAAAATTAATAAAGAAACAGCAGACTTAAAGGACACAGTAGATCAACATGATTTAATAGATATTTTCAGAACTTTTCATCCTAAAGCAGTAGAATATACATTCTTATCAAGCGCTCAAGGTACGTTTTTTAGGATAGACCACATGTTAGGACACAAATATGTTCTCAATAAATTTAAAAAGATTGAAATCATATCAAGCATTTTCTCTGATCACAATGCCATGAAACTAGAAATTAACCACAAAAGAAAAATTGAAAAATACTCAAACACTTGGAAACTAAATAGCATTATATTAAATAATGAATGGATTAACAATGAGATCAAAGAAGAAATAAAAAAGTTTCTAGAAACAAATGATAATGAGCATACATCAACTTAAAATTAATGAGACACAGCAAGAGCAGTACTGAGAGGGAAGTTCATTGCACTACAGGCATATCATAAGAAGCTAGAAAAAGCTCAAATAAGCAACCTGACCCTGCAACTGAAAGAACTAGAAAAACAACAGCAAATAAAATCCAGCACAAGTAGAAGGAAGGAAATAATAAAGATCAGAGCAGAAATAAATGACATAGAGGCTAAAGAAACAACACAGAGAATCAATGAAACCAGAAGCTGGTTCTTTGAAAAGGTAAACTTGATTGATGAACCTTTAACTAGACTCACCAAGAAAAAAAGAGAGAGGACTCAAATAAATAAAATTAGAAAAGACAGTGGAGAAATAACAACTGACACAACAGAAATACAAAGCATTGTAAGAAAGTACTATGAAGAACTCTGTGCCAATAAATTAGACAACCTAGGTAAAATGCACTAATTTCTTGAATTATATAATCTTCCAAATATAAATCAGGAAGAATCAGAACACCTAAACAGACCAATTAACACAAATTAGATCGAAACAGTTATCAAAAAACTTCCAATAAAGAAAAGTCCTAGGCCTGATGGCTTCACAAGTGAATTCTATCAAAAATTCAAAGAAGAACTAACTCCTATCCTCCTCAAGCTATTTCAAAAAATTCAAGAGGAAGGAAGACTTCCAAACTCCTTTTATGAGGCGAGCATAATTCTGAACTCGAAATCAGGCAAAGACAACACAAAAAAAGAAAATTATAGGCCTATATCCCTGATGAATTTAGACGCTAAAATTCTCAACAAAATATTAGCCAACCGGATCCAGCAATATATGAAAAAAAACATACACCATGATAAAGTGGGATTTATTCTGGAGAGGCAAGGCTGGTTCAATATTCGCAAATCAATCAATGTGATTCATCACATAAACAAAACAATAAAAATAAGTACCTAGGAGTAAATTTAACCAAGGAGATTAAATACTTGTACTCATAAAATTATAAAACATTGATAAAAGAAATCAAGGAAGATACAAACAATTGGAAGCATATACCGTGCTCATGGTTAAAAAAAATAAAAATCATTAAAATGTCTATATTACCCAAAACAATTTATAAATTCATTGCAATACCAATTAAAATACCAATGACATACTTCAAAGATATAGAACACATATTCCAAAAATTTATATGAAACCAAAAAGGAACACGAATAGCTTCAGCAATCTTAAAAAGAAAAAATAAAGCAGGAGGTATCACTCTTCCGGATATCAAGATCTACTACAAGGCCATTATACTCAAGACAGCCTGGTACTGGCATAAGAACAGGCACATAGATCAATGGAACAGAACAGAGAACCCAGAAATAAACCCACATCTTTATGGACAACTGATATTTGACAAAGGAGGAAAGAGCATACAATGGAGTAAAGACAGCCTCTTTCACAAATGGTGTTGGGAAAATTGGACATCTATCTGAAAAAAACTGAAACTAGACCATCAACTTACACCATTCACAAAAACAAACTTAAAATGGATAATAGACTTAAACGTAAGCCATGAAACCATAAGCATCTTAGAAGAAAACATAGGCAGCAAGATCTCTGACATCTGAAGCAGCAATATATTTGCCGATTGATCTCCACGGGCAAATGAAATAAAAGGCAAGATAAACAAATGAGACTATATCAAACTTAAAAGTTTTTTCACAGCTAAAGACAATAAGAACAGAATAAAAAGACAAACCACACAATGGGAAAACATATTCGACAGCACATCTGATAAGGGGTTAATAACCAAAATTTATAAAGAACTTATAAAACTCAACACCAGAAAGACAAATAATCCAATCAAAAATGGGCAAAAGAAATGAATAGAAATTTCTCCAGAGAGGACATACAGATGGCCAATAGGCATATGAAAAAATTCTCAACATCACTAGTCATTAGAGAAATGCAAATTAAAACCACAATGAGATATCACCTCACACCAGTCAGAATGGCACTCATCAGCAAAACAACACAGAATAAGTGCTGGCGAGGATGTGGAGATAAGGGAACCCTTCTGCACTGCTGGTGGGAATGCAGACTGGTGCAGCCACTGTGGAAAACAGTATGGAGATTCCTCAAAAAATTAAAAGTCAAACTGCCTTTTGACCAAGCTATCCCATTTATAGTATTATACCCTAAGAACAGCCATAGCACTGTTCGAAAAGAAGAAATGCGCCCCCATGTTCGTGGCAGCATTGTTCACAATAGCGAAGATCTGGAAACCGCCCAAGTGTCCGTTAGAGGTCGAGTGGACTAAAAAGCTTTGGTACATATATACTATGGAATACTACTCAGCCATAAGAAATGATGACATCGGATCATTTACAACAAAATGGATGGACCTTGATAACATTATATGGAGTGAAATTAGTAAATCAGAAAAAAAAATGAGAACAGCATGATTTCATACATAGATGGGACATAAAAGTGAGACTATGAGGCATGGACAAGAGAGTGGTGGTTATGGGGTAGGAGGAGGGAGGGAAGGGTGAGATAGGGAGAAGGGGAGGGGTACAGGGAAAACCAGGTAGAGGGTGATAGAGAACAATTTGTCTTTGGGTGACTGGTATGCAACAGAATTGAATGATAAGATAACCTGGAGATGTTTTCATTGTACATATGTACCCTGATTTATTAGTGTCACCCCATTAAAATTAATAAAAAACAAAATCCATTAGGACAAAACAAAGGCCAAAAAAGGAGATAAATTTTTAGCTATTACTAATAAAAATGTGTTAGGCTTGCTTTTCTCTTTGAAAACAATATGTATTTTGGCAATATTATTTATTGTTTTAAAAGAGAAAAGCAAGCCTAACGCATTTTTATTAGTACTAGCTAAAAATTTATCTCCTTTTTTGGCCTTTCAGCACATCTAAATGCATTCAAATATCATTTTATACTTACTTCAAAATTTCATGAATATGTTAAATTACTTATGATTATGTGAGGACCCTCTATTTTTCATATGATCTTCAATAACATGCCCCTCAATTTCAGTACATCCATAAGGTAGTTTTCTGAAATTACTATAAAATAAAAATATATTTTCCATTTTTAAGGAAGGTGAGAATGGATCCAGGAGAAAATAATTATAAACAAGAGGTGGATTCAGAAATAAGAAAATGACCTACCCAATTTAAAAAATGGCAATAGTACTGAACAGACACTTCACCAAAAAATATATAAAAATGGAAAATAAGTGTATAAAAAGAATGTTCAACACCATATACCATTAAGGAATTTCAAGTTAGAATAATGAGATACAATTACACAACGATTGGAATGGCCAAAATCTAAAGCACTGACAACACCAAATGCTGTTGAGCATGGAGAGCTTCAGAAACTCTTATCTATTGCTGATCGGACTGCAAAATGATGCAGCTAGTTTGAAAGATAGTTTGGTGGTTTCTTAGAAAAGTAGACATACTCTTAACCATAAAATCTAACAATCATTTTCTTTGGTATTCATTCAAATGAGTTTAAAACATAATCATAGAAAAAAATTATGTAGAGATGTGCATAACAGCTTAATTTATCCTGAACTACACATGATGGAACAAATCCAAGTCAGCACTGACAACTGAACTGCAACGTGGATCAATGCTCAAACTCTAGACTAACCTGTGATCCATCCATGCTCAGAAAGAAAGCTTTGGCACATTTAAGCCAATATAGCAAACATTTTAAGAAATGGAGTGTGATTCGAAATGCTGCCCACAGAGATGAGATAAAACTTATGGTATGAATGGAATAGTAATACCCTTCTAAAACAAAAACAAAATTCTACAACCCAGTCTACAGTACTTAAATACAACTGCTGAAACTAAGACAGATGTCATTTCTAAGAGAAATTAAATATTAAAATTATCAATTAAATATATTAAATCAGTTATAATAGTTTATCTACATGCAGCCAAAAAAAAAAAAAGAAAAAGAAAGAAAAACACCTTGAAATTATTGGCATACTAAGCAGAGAAATAGAAACTACAAAAAAAAAAAAGAAATTTTAGAACTAAAAATTATAATATTTGAAATTAAAAAAATAATATATGATGTTAATAACAGAATGTAAGTACAGAACAAATATATAATAAACTTGAGATATTTAATATAAACTATACACTCTGACAAAAAGATGGTAAAAAATAAAATTACACTTAAATGAACATAACTGCAGGTGTTGAGTAAAATATTACCAAAATATCTAACATTTATTTTATTGAAGTACTAGAAAATAAGGTGAAACAAATTGGGAGAGAAAAAATGACCAGTGAACATGTGCATCAAGAATGAAAGCATATTCAGATGAAAAAAAACTAAGGGAATTCTACAACAGCATAACTTGTTCTACAGGAAATCTGAAGTCTTTAAATGAAAGAGCAATGATATCAAATGGCAATATGGATCTTTGAAGTGAAAATAAAAGAAATAGTAAATACCTGAGCATTATTTTTAAAAAATATATTTACAAAAACAACATTTTTTCTCCTATGTTTTTAAAATAATAATGGCCTGACCAGGCAGTGCCACAGTGAATGAAGCATTGGACTGGGATGCAGAGGACCCAGATTCAAAACCCCGAAGTCTCCAACTTAAGTGCAGGTTCATCTGGTTTGAGCAAGGCTCACCAGCATAATCCCAAGGTCACTTTTTTTGAGCAAGGGGTCACTCACTCTGCTGTAGCCGCCCTCCCACCCAGCCCAGTCAAGGCACATATGAGAAAGCAATCAATGAACAACTAAGAACTGCAACTAAGAATTGATGTTTCTCATCTCTCTCCCTTCCTGTCTGTCTGTGCCTATCTGTCCCTCTTTCTGTCTCTGTCTGTAAGTAAATAAATAAATAAATAAATAAATAAATAAATAAAACATATGTGACTCATAGCAGATATGACATTATCTGGTATGATTCCGAATATATGAGGATGTAATATATACTACTTTTCTAACATAAAGGTCATTGGAGAAGATGTTAAAGGTAACTCTAAGGTAGCATAATTTCTCCCTTCTATGTCAAGTGGTACAATATTAGTTCTAAGTTAACTGTGAATATTAAGGTGTTACAATATAATTCCCAGAGCTAACACACAAATAATATAGCCAAAAAGTCCAGATAAATTAAAATGAAATAACACCAACAACAACTAATCCAGAAGAAGGCATGAAAAGGAGGAGCAGAAGAAAAAAAAGAAAAGGAAACAAAATAATGATAATAATAAATTGATAGATCTATTGAAATTATATGAATCATAACATTAAATGAATCATAACATTAATAGCCTAAGCACTTCAATTAAAAAGAAATATTGGTAGTATAAATAAAAAATCACAACCTACTATATACAGCCTTTAGAAGAAAAATTTTACTAAGACACAGGCTGAAAATAAGCGAATAAACCAATGTATCTCATGAAAACAGTAAGCATAAAAAGACTGAGCTAACAATTTCAGTATCAGGCAACTTCATCACAGAGCTTATTGCCAGGAACAAAAAGGGATATTACATAATGATTAAAGGGACAATTTACCTGACCAGGCGGTGGCGCAGTGGATAGAGAGTAGGACTGGGATGCGGAAGACCCAGGTTCGAGACCCCGAGCTCACCAGCTTGAGCACGAGCCCATCTGGCTTGAGCAAAAGAGCTCATCAGCTTGAACCCAAGGTCGCTGGCTTCAGCAAGGGGTTGCTCAGTCTGCTGCAGGCCTGCAGTCAAGGCACATGCAAGAAAGCAATCAATGAACAACTAAGGTGTCGCAATGGCAAAGAAAAAATAATGATTGATGCTTCTCGCCTCTCTCTTCATTCCTGTTTGTCTGTCCCTATCTATCCCTCTCTATGACTCTCTGTCTCTCTGTCCCTGTTAAAAAAAAAAAAAAGAAAAAGATAAAAGGACAATTCATCCAGAAGATATGACAATTATAAGTTTATGCAAACGTGATAACAGTACTTCAAAATACATGAAGAAATCGACAGTATTAAGGAGAGAAATAGACAATTTACACAAATTTAGGATAAGACCTGTCCTTCTAGTAATTGATATAACAACTAGATAGCATCTCAGTAAAGACAGAGAAGCCCTGAAACAACCAGCTGGATCTAATTGACATTTAGATAACACTATAACCTCGAAGTTCAGAATACCCTTTCTTCTCAACTGTACATGCTACTCAGTAAGACAGATCACATGCAGGAGAATAAAATAAATTATAATAAAATGTCAATAGATTTAAATTTGTAAGTTATATAATATCTCAATATTAAATTAGAAAACTGGGGGTGGTGTGAAGAAAGTGGGGAGATATATTGGTCAAACGGTACAAAATTCCAGACTAACAAATTGTGGGGATTTGAAGTATAGCATGGTAATTAGAGTTAATGATACTATATTATACATCTGAAAGGTGCTAAGAGAGTACATCTTTAAAGCTCTCACCACAAAAAAGAGACGGTAATTATTTGATGAGCTGAAAATGTTAGCTAACAGTATGGTAGTAATCATTTTGCAATATCTTAATGTATTAAATCAACATTTTGTACATTTTCAATTTACACAATGTTATATGTCAATTAAATCTCAATAAAGTTGGAGAAAAAAAACAAAAGAAGTGCCAATTAGATAATTCTTTTTGAAAAGCAATATTATAAGAAAATCTCAAAAAACTGGAAATTAAATTTTGTTGAATAATATATGCGTCAAACACGAACAGAAATTTGCACTAAATGACAATTTTTTTATTCCGATTATGTCATCTCTAGCATTACTGATTTGTGTGATTTTTTGTACAAATTATATTCTAAAGTAAACTAGGCTGTCTGCTCAGCTATACCCAAGAGTTACAAGCAAAGGGAATTAATACTGAAATACTACATCAAATCTAGTAGAGAATAATGTAATTTCACAGCAGTCAAAAATTTGGACTCAGTTTTTGGGGACCAAGTTAGAGAGTGAGGACTAACTTTTCTTTCACAGGTTCATCAGATTCTCAATCTAGTCTTTGGTCCCACTGTTGGTCTAAAAACAAAATTATAATTTTTTTTATAATTAACCCTTTTAAAAACCAAAGGTCCTGCCTCACTTAAAGTCTGATATTACTTTCTATAAAATGCTAATAGCTAATATATAATGAGTGATCAAAACTGGATAGTAAATGGTTTCTAGATTTTATTTATTATATAAAAGTCTTATGAACACATGCAAAATATGTGTTTTATAAATATTTTCTTTCCCATTAGCTCCCTGTTATTGTATGATCTATTCTGATCTTTCCTAAAAACCTCCTGCTATTATCTGCCATCTTTTTTGTCCTGTTCTTCGTTAAAATACTCCAACACAAATAAAATTATCTATGCAAAGTTTATCTAGTAGTCTCACTAGAATTGTATTACTATTCACAGGTTTTATAATTTTCAAGTTATAACTAAATGTATTGGATGTTTTTAAAGCAAAATTACACTGGGAAATGATAAACAGGAATGGTCAACTAGGGGAGCGAGACCAGAATAAAGTTCAGTCAGCTCCACAGAAAAAAAAAAAAAAATTACTAGAGTTTATAAGAGCTGTGGCAAGGCATTTTTTAGGCTGTCTGTGTTTGCCAGTTGGCTTTATCCAAAGGAAAAATGAACTTTTTCATATCCTTATGACAAGAAGTAGTTTTACAACTTGGATTAAGGCACCTATCTCAGGTGCCTACCCTCCCCACAGAGACCAGAAGACAGGAGTTCCATCCATATTAAAAAAAAAAAAAAATTACTGCAAGTTTCTTGAGAAACACAGTCCTGAGTTGTAAAACTTACATGAGGCTTTTTAAAAATATGTACACCCCCAAAAGGCAGAATAATAATTACAACTGCAAGTTTTATAAAGTAAATGTTCTAGGGAGAGGGGTCTCTGTGGTTAGGTTACTTGATTTCTTAAGGATCAGGGTGAGACTGAAATCAGGAGCCTTGAAGCAGAAAGAAGCCTGTGTAATTTTCCCTTAAGCCAAGGAAAAGGTAAGGACTTTTTTGTTCAATATCAATTTTTAAACAATTTAAGATTCAATCTTTAATTATGGATAAATTTAGCACTTCAGAAATATTGCATTTAGACTAGGGAAGTGCAATAAATTAAACTGGTGAGAAACAGGTGGGATTTTCATTGATATAAAGCAATCTACTCAAGAAAATTATCTTTATAAATTTTGGGGTAAAACAATTTAATGTAATTAGTCATTCTTACATATAAAGTGCACAGAAGATGCCCTGGCTGGTTGGGTCAGTGGATAGAGCATCAACTCGGTGTTTGGAACTCCTGGGTTCAATCCCTAATCAGGAACACACAAGCAGCAACCATCTGCTTCTCTTCTCCTCTAGCTCCCATTTCTTTCTCTCTTCTCATCCTGCAGTCAGTGGCTTAATTGGTTCAAGTGTTGGCCCCAGGCACTGAGGATAGCTCTGTTGGTCCAAGCATTGGTCCTAGATGCCCAATTAGATCCCTGTCTCTCTTATCTCCCCTCCTCTCACTTAAAAAAATAAATTTTAAAAATAAAATAAAATGGTAATTGAAGTAACCTAAGTTAACATAGTGCCTGTGAGAATTTCACATAGTGCTTTGTACAATAAACTTGATTTGGTCAGCAATATGAAAATATAAAAATATATTATAGATAATGTTGCTGGAACTCATTTTTTCTAAAAGGGAGTTAACATTTTGGGAACCCTTTTCAATTTTTTCCAGTAGGCTATATCAACACAAGATACATAGTGTAATGAATCATATTTAACTAAGCACCAGCAATACAAATGAATATTAAAAGAGGAAAAAGGCAATGCATTTGTAGGTCCAAATTCAAAGTAATAACTTCCATTTACCTGCTATGTTTAAAACATTCTAATGTAAGAATTAACATGATCTCATTACTGCTACCTTAATTTTTCAGATGAAAACCCTATGGGTCACAAAATGAAATAACTGACCCAAAGTTATATAATTAATGTTTATAGGAATATTATATTCAATCTAAGTTTGGCCACTGCAAATCTTATGCTATATTCTATCTAAGACCATCTGAGACAAACTGCTATAGTGAATGAATTTTTATTTGTCTATAGTCCATAAAAGCTCATTATACTTTAGAAAATGTAAGAACAAGCTTAATAGATTATTGACTAATTAGATATTTTTAGGTATCAGTAATGGGTACTGCAATAAATACCACAAGGATACTACAGTCCTCAATATTAAGATATTTTTAGGTAATCTACCATCATTTTAGTAGCTTTCTAAAGCTAAAAAGAAATATTGTATTGTAATACAATGTTTCAGAAAGACAACATGTAAAAACAGTAGTTTTTCTTTGTTATAAAAGAAACTAAAAACCAAACTGAATGCTTTATAGTCTACTCACTCCACACCACCATCAGCAAAATCAAACCACAATACTTCACACACACACACACACCTTCCCCCACCTCACACAGATCAGCACTATTGCAGCCAAGATCAAACCTAGTTAGTCCCTGAAGGTCTCTAATTGAGAGTGCTCAAGTCAGCAAAATGTCTAAATAAGCCTCTTGGGCTTTGTATTGAAGAATTCTGAGAACAAAATTTGTGGAAAGTTTTCAAACATGAATCTCCAGCTTCAATAAGCCCGGAATGGGTCATTTCTGAAGAAAGTGAACATTTTTAGGTTTGCATAAATAAACTGTTTCTTTACTCAATTCACTAAGTGCTCTTCTAGCTAGACTCAATTAAGAGAATGAAAATTAAGACTGTGTCTTTAATATATTAATAATAAATCAGTGTAGACAATAAAGAAGCAAAGTCATGATGTCAAGTTCTTGATGTTACCTATATATCATCTGAGCATGCACAGGATTAGCTGATGGCATATTGGTGAGGAAAACATTACATGATAGTGTGAAAATTTCACCCCTATCCATTGGTTCTTTGCCGATATACTTCTGCTTTTAGTGATGCTTAGGCATCCCATTTAGAGTTATAGTATCTTAAATAAAATGTTTGTAAATACCACTTTCTAGAAAATATTTTATATTTATATATACAGATAATGTTTTAATCTTCTTAGGAAATTAAGTTTAAAATATTCAGAGTTTATACTGTCCCATTCTGCATCTGCTAAGCTTATGCCATAAGACAGAATTTAGTGCAAAGGATTGGGGGTTTTAGTGTGAACCTTTGAATAAAATGAGTGATTCTTTTTCTTCCTGCTGCAAAAGGAAAGGTACAAGGAAGCCAAGGTGTAATTTTCCCAAGAAGGCTGCTTCTTCAGAGTAGGCTGATCTTTGAACTGTTTCTGTATTGACAAATCATTTTTTCCAAGGGTTCTGACTATTTATGTTCAAATTTATTACATTATTTTTGGCTCGGGAGCTCAGGGGCAAACAGAACTTTAATAAGACTTAACAACAAGAGCAGCAGCAGCAAGAGCAAAACCAGTCTTTACTAGGCATTGATTAGACAACAAATGTTATTTGGTGAAATAGATAAAAGTCTATTAAAATAATATAAAGTGAATAGCTGAATCTCAAAAGAGAAAGTAAGCTTTTCATTCTGACAATTAGGATTGTCTGCCACTTGTATAAACAAATGACCTGGTCTGTGACTTCAGATATTCTAGGTGAGAGAATTTAATTTATCCAAAATATTAGTCATTCATAGTCAGGAGCAAGAGTCAGATTCTAACATACCTTGTCAAATAAATATTAACCACATGACTTCTATAATCCTATTGATTAAACTCCTAATATAAATAGTATATTATTTAACTTATCTGTTATATTTTACATAAACTTCTAAGAGGTTTTTTGTTTATTACTGGGTTTTCATTACATATTTTAAATGTTAGTAGCATATATACATTCTCTCTCAATTGCTCACTTTCTCTGTAAAGTGATAATAACAACAAAAATGCTGGTGAATATTTTCATTTGCTTTACTATAAAGTAAGTGTTTCTTTTAAAAAACGACCTGAAAAATATTCGTTATTTTATGTAGCATGAAAAATGACAAAATGTAAGAACAGCTTACATGACTAGAGGTCCCTGCAGAAGGGTGAAAAATACCTGGAATACCCTGTGGTTGGTTTGCCCACGTGCAAGCACACAGGGACCAATTATACAGATAGAGGATGGCTTGACAGAATCAAGAATGAGTTCAAGAAGCCCCTGAGAGGGAATCGAAGATTAGATCAATACACTTCTGGTGGTAAATTAAAAAAGAGGTAATTAATACAGGAGGCTAACCAATAAATTAGGCAATTGAGTTAAGGAAATTATGTGAGACTTTGGTTGCCCTAAAACTTATTCTGCAATCTCATGGAAAGTTTAAGGTTAATCTGAATTTTTTTCGATTAATAAAGTCTCTTAACTTCATTTACATGACCCACTAGCTACGTAGGAAAGAATAAAAATTAAAATTAAGACTTTCACTGGATTGTTATGAATTTAACCCTTATATGTATTTTATGATAGAAATAGATTCAGATATATATTTTTCTTGTTCAGAATCTAGACCTGTATATCTATTTTTTCCACACTGAGTTGCAGATTGCCAGCCAATAACCTTGACTCTGTTTCCAGACCAAAAATAAATAAAAAATAATAATAAGACTTTAAATATATTAACAACAATTAAACACAGAAAAAAAATGTTACAATGACAAACCATACCTGATACCTGCATTAGTGTTTTAGATACTTATTTCATTTATAGATTATATTCCTAATATCTGAAAATGTATACCGGTAATTCCATACACACAATTCTTCATAAAATCACACACTTAAAATTTATAATAACTAAATTAAATTTTATAATGAAAAATTAGCAAGGATTCAGAAAGACTTTCAAAACTGAGATGAAGGCATCATAACACATGTAGACTAGGGCCTGGCCGGTTGGCTCAGCGGTAGAGTGATGGCCTAGTGTATGGAAGTCCTGGGTTCGATTCCCAGCCAGGGCACACAGGAGAAGCACCCATCTGCTTCTCCACCCTTCCCCCTCTCCTTTCTCTCTATCTCTCCCTTTCCCTCCTGCAGCCAAGGCTCCACTGGAGTAAAGTTGGCCGAGGCGGGCACTGAGGATGGCTCTGTGGCCTCAGCCTTGGGCATTAGAATGGCTCCTGCTGCAACACCTCAAATGGGGAGCAACACCCCAGATGGGCAGAGCATCGCCCCCTGGTGGGCATGCCGGGTGGATCCTGGCCAGGTGCATGCAGGAGTCTTACTGCCTCCCTGCTTCTAACTTTGAAAAAATACAAAAGATAATAATAATAATAATAACACATGGAGAATGTTTTTAAACTATATAGTTAATCACAAACATTATTATATCTGTAACAATAAATAGAAATGTGAAAATCATATATAAAATTTTGACAGTATCTAAATAATATTCTATAAGTCTTTGGAAAGATTTTAGGAAATCTTGTGTCTATACTCTGAGGTGGGTCTTGTTACATGGCAATCGTTTAGATAATGGCCAAGTAAAAAGTACCATATATTTGTTGCTCCATCAGACGCACCTAACCATAAGACACACTTAGGGTTTTAAGAAGGGTAATAAGAAAAAAAATATTCTGAATCAAATGGTGTGTTAAAATGTTTAATAAAATACCATATTTTTCACTCCATAAGATGCACGGACATTTTCCTCTCCACTTTTGGGGAGAAAGAAGTGCATCTTATGGAGCAAAAATATATGGTACATACCTCTCTAGGTACAAATAGCTGAAATATTCAAAGTTGACTGTTAAATGGAATTTTACTCTCCTTTCCCCACACCATTACTGCTTGATTGTGTCAGTTTAAATGTGAACAAAATTATGTATGCTATAAAGAGTTAAAATAAGTAAAATATCAGTACAAACTAATAGTTTTTCATATATAAATCATCTAAAAGTTTGGAAATAAAATTTGAATTTAGCTGACAAAGTTTCTCCATATAATACAAGTGATTTACGTTAGTAATAGATTGCTTGTTGTACTTGTTTCCCATTGTTGTATAAGAGATTACCACAGTCTTAGTTGCTGGACACAACACTAATTTATCATCCTACAGTTTTTATAGGCCAAAGATCTGGGCACAAGCTTAGCTCAGTTCCCTGTAGAAGGTCTCACAGGATGAGACCAAAGTGTGTTGGCCAGACTGCAATGTAATCTGGATGCTTGACTAGACAAGCATCTGAATCCAAGCTCCCTTAGGTTCTTGGCAGGTTGTTTTCTACTGGCTTTCATACATGACAACTTTTTACTTGAAAAACAACAAAGAGAGAATCTTTGCTTCTTCATACGTCTAACTTCAGGGAGAGCCTGGACCCTCTTTTAGAGAGACCATGTGATTAATCCGTTCCACCAAGATAATCTCACCCTTTTGATTAATTTAGATACAACTGATAGGAACCTCCATTACATTTGCTAGTGTCTTTTATTTCTTGTTTTTTCTTTTTCTTTTTATTTAGTGAGAGGAGGGGAGGCAGAGACAGACTCCCGCATGCGTCCCGACCAGGATTCACTGGGCAACCCAATAGGGATGGTGCTCTGCCCATCTAGGGCATTGCTCCATTGCTCAGCAACCAAGCTTTTCTTGGTGCCTGAGGTGGAGGCCATGGAGGCATACTCAGTGCCTGGGGCCAGCTCACTCCAATGAAGCCATGGCTGTAGGAGAGGAAGAGAGAGCGAGAGGCAACAGGAGGAGGAGTGAAAAAGCAGACAGGCACTTCTGTGTGTCCTGACCAGGTATCAAATCTGGAACATCTACACGCCAGGCCAGTGCTCCACCACTAAGCCAGCTGGCCAGGGCCTCCTTGGAGTTGTTACCATTTTTTTATTTCTTCACTGTTTTTTTATCAAAAAAATAATTTTATTACATTTGCAAAATTCCTTCACTTTTGTCTAATAAACATGTTTTGTCTAATAAAACATGTTTACGCTCTGACCCATACTTAAGAAGGCAATTAATTATTCAGGGTGCAAATGATGGGAGACAGAAATTTTGAGGGGCATCTTAGAATTCTGCCTGCTGCACATATCTAAACTACCCTTACACACAATATCTTCTATTTCTGCGCAGCTCACCTACCTGGAGGAGGACTTGTGATCATTATTAATTGCTTTTATTCTCTGATTTGATATTTAAAATAACAAGATTAAATGCAAAAAATAGGCTTATTATTGTTAAAAGCTTTAAGCAAATCATTGCTTTATCATCCCTGTTTAAATTGTCTCAGTTTTCCCTTTTGAATGAGATAATTTACATACAGCAAAATGTACAGATTTTAATTGTAGAGTTTGATGATTTTCACTAAATGCTAAGACTCAGGTAACTCACCCAAATCAAGACTTAAAACATCTTCATCAATCAGAAAGATTCTGGGGCTAGTTCCTTCCCAGTACATGACTGACTACCTTACAGAGGCAATCACTGCTCTGATTTCTTTCTTCCAAGATTTGGTTTACTTATACTAAAATATGTTTGAAATAATTGAATAAACCTTTGTCAAGTATATCTTGCAGGTTTCTATTTTTATGATTTCATTTATCATTGCTTGTTGGCAGAATATCAAACTCATTTACTGCTAGTTTTCAAATGACATAACTGGTTATTGTGTAACTAGTTGTAAATGACAAGAACTTGAACAAAATGACCTGAGAGACATAAAAATAACCACCGCGACCCTCTGCCTTGACTTTTTCTGAAGCCAACACTTCTTAAACAGCTTTTGATGGTTTAATCTGGAGACAAAACTTGTCTGTGTGGGAATAAGGACCTTGGGAAGCTTGCCCCTGCATGTCGTGTCTCTGTCTCTCGCTGCTTGCTTTTATGCACTTATTCTGGCTGCCCTGAACCTTTTGCATTTTAGTAAAAGTGGAACATGAATATGCTTTGCGGAGTTTTGTGAGTACTTCCAAATATCTGAACTTTTGAACCCTTAGAAGTTCCAAAATTGCTGAGTATTTTGTTTGCTTGTTTGTTCTTTGTTTTAGTTGCTTCCTTCAGATTTTAGACAGATGTGTTGGTAAGTAAAGTAAGTTTTACTTTGGCCTATCTAATTTGGGTACATTTAATTTCTTCTCTTAGTTTATTGCTTTTTTAATTTTTATTTTTTACTTTTTTCTCTCAATTTTGTTTTTCACTGGTTTCAGATGTAGAGCTTAGTGATTTGACAATCATGTACTCTACAAAGTGTTGCCCGCAATACTTCAGGTACCCATTTGGTATCATACATAGTTACTACAATATTATTGACTATATTTCTTATGCTTTCCTTACATACCCATGATTATTTTGTAACTACCAATTTTGCTTCTTACTCTCTTCGCTTCTTTAACTCAGTAGTTCCCCTAATCCTTTTCCCTCTTTCCTACTTTCCTTTGTACTAATTCAATATATTTGAATAATTTAGTACACTATTTTATTGCTATGATTTGTTTATTATCTATACCTTCCTATTTTATCTATGTTTCACTGTTTGCTCTAAAGTTTTTAGTAGATATCTGTAACTTATTACTATCATCTTACAAATATTTTTATACAATGTACTTCTTCCCCTTTCCCATTCTTTGTGTTATTGTTATAAACTTCACATATTTTGTATTATACAGTTAATTCTTTTCAATAAATTAAAAAAATACTACTTACACACATATTTACTATTCCTCATGTTTTTAGTTCTTTGGGTAGATCTGAGTTTGTTATCAAGTCGTTAATTTGAAGTTTCTTTAACATTTCTTATTGTCTGGATCTGCTGGCAATATAGTATTTCAGCTTTAATTTGTTTGAAAAAGTTTATATCATGTATTTATTTGTTAAGAAGATTTTGCTGGATATAGAATTCTGATTGATTTACCCTGCAGACATTTGATTCATTTTGTTGTCTCCTGGTTTGGATTGTTACTGATAAGTGACCAGAATTTCTCAGTGTGGTTCCCTATGTATAATGTATACTTTCCCCACACTTTGGCAACTTTTCAAATTTTCTTATTATCATTACTTTTCCTTAATATAGTTATGATATGTCTTGGTGTAGTATATGTGTATGTGTGCGTCTGTGTATCCTACTTGGTTAGTTTCAGTTAACTTTTTCCACAGGTGGATATGTTCTTCAGGAAATCTGAATTTTTGTCACTATTAGTTTTCAAGCATTTCCCCCAACTCTCTTCTGCACTTGCAATTGCAATTGTAAGATTATTTGTGCCTCAGGTCACTAAGCAGATTTCATTTCATTTTCTATTTATGTTGTCTCTGATGCACTTGAAATACTTTCTATTAACCTGTCATTGAGTTTAATTATCTTTTATAATGTTTAATTTGCAGTTAAAACATTCTGATTTTTTTTAAGTTAGTGAGGAGGAGACATAGTGAGACAAAATCCAACATGAGACCTGACTTGCATGCACCTGGCAACCTTCAAGTGGGGCCAATGTTTGAGTATTGAGCTATTTTTAGCACCTGAGGCACACCCTTGGACCAACTGTGCTATCCTCAGCACCTGGGCCACACACGAGTCAATTAAGCCACTGGCTGCAGGAGGGAAAAAAGGAGAAAAGGGGGAGAGGGGGAAGAGAAGCAGATGGTCACTTCTTCTGTGTGCCCTGACAGGAAATCAAACCCAGGACATCCATATGCTGGGCTGAGACTTTATATTAATTATTATTAAAATATTTATTTGGGTCTTTTTACGTAGTTTTTATATCACTACTGATAATAATTTTATAATTTTTTAAATTATGTTCACAGTTTCATTTTAATGTACTTCATTCTAAGAGCTGTATAAAATTAATAGCTGTATAAAATTTCATGGATTCCACTGTCTTTGTCATTTCTCAATCCATTTCTGTTGACTAATTTGATTCCTAGTTGCTGGTGATGAACATTGACTTCAAATATTTAGTATTTCTTTACTGTATTCTTGTCATTATGAAAGTTAAGTTCTTAAGTGTCTAACTTTTTTTCTGACTCTTTAATAGATATTTTTTTCTGCAACAGTTAGCTAACTTACAGTTAAACTTGATCTTTTGATGCTTGTATTTAGGTTTTCCAAGGGTTTTATCAAAGGTTTTACTCTAGAGCTAAACTAGTCATTGTTTTATGGCATCACCTTTCTGTGAGAAAACCTGGAAAGTCAGAAAAATCAGTGAGGTCTCTCTTTACTTTGGAATATCACAACTCAAAGCTTTCTTGCCTGGCCAGGCAGTGGTGCAGTGGATAGAGCATCGGACTGGGATGTGGAAGACCCAGGTTCGAGACCCTGAGGTCACCAGTTTGAGTGCGGGCCCATCTGGCTTGAGCAAAAGCTCACTATCTTGGACCCAAGGTCTCAGGCTCCAGCAAAGGGTGGCTCAGTCTGCTGAAGGCCCACAGTCAAGGCATTTGTGAGAACGCAATCAGTGAACAACTATGGTGTCACAACGGCAACAAAAAACTAATGATTGATGCTTCTCATTTCTCTTTGTTCCTGTCTGTCTATTCCTCTCTCTGACTCTCTCTCTGTCCCTGTAAAAATAAATAAATAAAAAGCTTTCTTATTTTTGTATATGATTTTTTAATATTTTCCAGCTCACAAATAAGTGATAATTATTTTTTTATTGCTGTGCATGTTCAGCTTAATAATCAACTAAGAAAACCAAAAGTTAAGGGTATTATTATGCATATTTTTAGAGCCCTTCTCTTCACATCTCTCTTCTTACTGGTATGCTTCACCTCCAATTCTAGCTATCAAAGTAGCCCCAATCTTGGATCTGTTTCTCAGCTCTTTCAAATACCTTTTTGGGCTCCCCTGTACAAAGCTCCCAAAATATTTTAGATTTAGAAAGCTGATACAATTTTGGGGCTCACCAATTTTTTCTCGGCTCCATCATGTTTTATACTATGTTTTGTATCTGAAAACAGAAATTTCACGTATTTGGTCCCAATGTAAAGTTTGTTTTAATGTAGGAGGGGTTTCAGTGACCAATTCTGTTTGTGAGCTAAATTTCCAATTACGTGTTTTTAAGGCTAGCTATTTGCAGGAGTTTTTCTTTACTTGATTGCCATTGAATTTAACCAATGAAAGTATCTCAAATTGATTTATTTTTAACATAAATTATCAAGTATTTATGTTAAAATATATAAAATTTTTCTTTTTATTTTATTTTATTCATTTTAGAGTGGAGACACAGAGTGAGAGAGAAAGAGAGAAAAGGGGGAGGAGCTGGAAGCATCAACTCCCATATGTGCCTTGACCAGACCAGTGCAGGGATTTGAACTGGCAACCTCAGTGTTCCCAGGTCGACACTTTATCCACTGCGCCACCACAGGTCAGGCGATGTTAAAATATATAAACACACACAAGATAAAAAATTATATTCAAGATTGTGTAACATATTTAAACTTGGAAAGTGTAGATTAAATCTTTATATATGAAATACAGGTAGTTATTTTAACACATATCTTGAAGAATGATTAGGGGGAAAGATTTGTAGGGCATTCTATGCAAAGCTTATATCATGAATAAATATTTGTAAGTCTGTTCATAAATGATATTTTAAAGAAGTATCTATAAATTTTATATGATTAGACCTTGGGAATCATGGGCTTTGCACTGCACTATGGTTGTATGGTAAGAGATCTTCATTTAAGGGGCTAAAATAAGGAAACTACTGTTGGGCTGAATATGACTTCTTAAAAAAATATTTTTACTACTGGGACTAAAATTTCTGTGACTTCATTTTTACTTTTGACTAGTGTCATGGATTTGTGAGAGTCTGAGTAATAATCTGTAGTTTTTAAAGGAAAACCTGTCCATTTATGAGTCTGAACAACTTTCTTGGTGTTACTATTTCAATACTCATATATAGTAATATTCAAAGTGCATGCATAGTCCCTAGAAAGCAGATGAGACTCACTCTCTGTGCGTGAAACAAAAATATTTCCTCAGTTGCCTCAAGACTATTTTCTTCCACTGCCTCAAGACTATTTTTCCATAGGAAAAAAATGATTTGGAGTACACTGATCATTTAGAAATACAACACTAGTATCAATCCAATATTTATACTTTTAATTACTTCAGACAGTTTTTCTATTTTGTATTTCACTAGAAAAACTCTTTGATGTCAAGATGGGCTGAACTGAAGTCAAGGCCAGGTTTTGTGTGGTTCATATTAGACTGTTAGTTCTCCCTTCTCCTTGATGACTAACTTTATATCTCATTTTAATATTCTAAAGTTTCAAATTCCTTTTTTTCCTTAGTAGCATGACTTGTATCTAACTTCTGCCACAGTACTCTTATCAAAGCACTTTCAAACGCATGAAACAATAATGCAAATATAATGCAAATAAGATATTAATTCAGAAAATTAAATTAAAATGAATTTTAAATAGATCAAAATTAAATTAAAACTTTGCTTGACAAGATAAACCTTATTAGAAAGAAAGTGATATTACACAAGGCCAAAAGTAAAAAAAGAATTGCAAATAATGTCAGTATTCATGTGCATGAGTTATGACTATGTTGATATCACTAGCCCCAAAAAAGGGTTGAATACTTTCTTTGAATGATGCAGTAAATTTTGCTTTTGTAATAGAGCACATAAATAATACATTATTCAGTATTATCTGCAAAACCTAAGGAAATGTCAGAGCAAGGAGTTTGAATACATCTTTTGGTAAAAGCAAAACATGACTAAGTGCCCTTGTTAAGATATCACAATTCAAGCTCTCTTTTCTAAGAAGATAAAAGAAATAATTTAAAAATACCATCAAAAATTGCAAATATATTTTTAGAGACTTAGATTATTATCAAAGTGCATAAAGAAAACTTTTGAAAACAAATGTATTAAGGAGAATAAAAATTTCCATAGAAATTTCAAAAGGCAAAACACTTGGGAAAATAATTCATTAAGAAGCACAAAAGACGGCATTGACTATGATCTCTATTACACCAGTCCCCAAAACAATTTTCAAAAAGCATCCTTCAGTTGTATGTTAGCAAATATATGATAACATTAAGTATGAGAACCAGAAAACACAAAACAAATGTCTACCTTTCAATAGCAACAAAAGTTGTCCAATTTGTTGCTGAATCTAAAGGGAATTAATTAGCAAACTTCTTCTATTACTATCAGCTTGAAATCATTGGAAAAGGAGACAGGACTACAGATGTGGAAAAAAGAAAGTGTGGGAGACATAACATGAAAGAAAAAAAGAATTATCTTGACTGAAACAAACCTTTTCTGTATTTTAAAAGGGTTACTAGCAAGTTAAAAACAGGGTCATTCATTTTAGATGTTCTTTAGTGTGGATCAAAGTGTGCAAAAGAAATATTCACCTTTGAAGTTAAGTTTTCTGCTTGAATTCACATACCCATAGTGCTTTTTACTTTTGCTTTGCTTTAATGAACTTACCATTTATATATTAAATAATATTATATTCAAGCACTCTGCTAATTGCTGCAAGCATGCAACTGATCAGTGTAAGTTTCTTATTTCTAAGAACTCATAATACGTTGAGAAGGGCAAGATGAGAGCTTCCATGATCGCTACAAATAGTTTTTTAGATTGTAGTACATTGATGTTACATCTCAGCAGGTACTTTTCTTATAGGGATCATAAATTGTATGTTTATTAACCCAAGTTTTGGCCAATTACAAATTCTCTTATACTCTTGACTATAGTGGTAGGTTTTTGTTTTCATTTTTAATAAAGGTATTTGATAGTTTACAAACAGCAAGGCTATGGGACCACCAGAGGATTTTTCTAAGATATTCAAAGAGGATTAACTCTGATAAATTAAGTATAGCCCAAATACCAGATTCATCTTTTCATGTCCATAAAGTTGACTGGGTAAACACAGTATCAATTATTCCTTTGAGGGTCAATTAAGAAGTTACCAACAGTGTTAACTAAAAGTAGCATGAAAATGCATAGATTTATGAAGTCAGTAAGAACTATCATGTGAATCAGAATATTTGTATTTGTAGAACCAATAATTTTCTTTCTCCATGCATACTGACAAGAAAAACCAAGTGTGTAATTAGCAGGTGATTTGATGATAATCAGAATAAGAGTAGTAACTTGGGTAAATACAAATTTATTAGCAACAGGACTAAAATACATAATGTGTGCATGTGTGTATTAATTCATAATTGGATTGCTCTTGACATTGAGTTCTTAATATTATAATGTCATTGATAAATGCCTAAACTCACCTTTTAAAATTAGGATGTTATTGTTAAAGGAGTAGAAATACCTGAAAATTATAGATGTAGCCTTCTTATTTTATATATATTATATATATAATATATATTATATATTTGATGATATTTGATATATAATATATATACATGCATATATATATATATAAATGGACATCAAAACTGTTAGCCTCTCTAGTTCTTTTTTTCTTGATTTTCACTCAACTAACTGTAACGTTGGTGGACAATGGAGATGGTCACATGAGCAACTCAGACCCAGGACTTTTGGCTAGGGCCACCCACAACTAAGCACGCCAATAAAGAAGCTTCTCAGAGATCCTTGGGACAAGAGTAACCGTCCATCAACCAGTGAGATTTCACCACGTCATAATTGCTCGCCCACCCTAGAGGACCCCTTTAAATACCTCTCCCACAGTTTAATTTGGGCGAGTCCCCTAGCCTCTGACCCTGGGGCTAGGGGACTTTGTGGGCAGGATGTGCGGTACTTAATAAAGCCTTGCTATTCCACACTTTGTGGCTTTCAGGCCACCCCCCTTAATTCTTTCTCAGTGGGGAAAAATACCTTACATTAACCTTATTGATGCATATTTTATTTATATGTGTTAACACTTTTCCATTTATCTCTACTACAGTTCCTGGTTTTCTGACTCATAAAATGTCATTTAAATCATTACATGTTGACTTTTAAATTTCTGTCAGAGTACACACAGTTGTTGAGTTGGGGGTGAGATGGAACTTATCTAAAACTGCAGAATTTCTTGAGATTCAGTCTTAATAATGATTAATAATGTGAAATATTAGTATGACTCCTATCAACCTTCTCCCTTATTGTAGAAGTTGCAAAACTTTGAGTTCTAGCTTATTTTTATGGATATTATTAAGCTAAAAAAATAATGAGTTTTTAGGAAATGCACAGTTTCACCACATATGTGAGTCAAAAAGCATTTACTGACTCAGAATACAGAGAAAGAAAGATCAACCAAAAACTTATAAAGATTTTGTAAGCCAAAAATGATAGATTATCTTCCTTGTAGCCTACCTGATCCATCAATCTATACAACAAAAAGTGCACAAAGAAAGATTGCTACTGCTATCTTGTTTGAAGATACGCCTCCTATAAGGTTCCATGATTTCTTATTGAAAATACTGAAATATTGACCTTTAAAAACCACCACATTAATAAAATATCATATATCAAATGGACTAATACCTACAACATTGATGGGGAAAATGTAAGAGTGGTATCCCAAAGTAATTAGGAAAAAATTTATTTAAAAAAAAAAAGTCATAACAAAAATAAATATATAAAAACATTCAAAATCATATATTCTCCAGATGATAATTTAATCAATGGGAAAATTGGCACATTTAAACATTTTTTTATTATAATGCTATTTCAATTTCTACCTGATTGAGCCCCTATAAGATAATTCATATTATCAAAGGAATAAATATACCAAACAGCCATATTATTGAATGAAATGCGAAATGTGCATGCTACATTAAAGTAAGCCATAAATCTTTAAAGAAATATGCACTTATACTTATTTGCTTTGACAAACACTTTTGTGTGTGTGTGTGTGTGTGTGTGTGTGTGTACACACACACAAGGATAGGCAAAAGTAAGTTTACAGTTGCAATGTGACATTCTTTTGAGTTAATAAAGCTATTGTAATAATCATAACCTGCATATCTTTTTCCATACAAACAACTATAAACCTACTTTTTACCACTCCTGTATTTACAATGGGTGTTTCTTAATAAAGAAGAAAAGAAGGAAGGAAGGAAGGAAGGAAGGAAGGAAGGAAGGAAGGAAGGAAGGAAGGGAGGGAGGGAGGAAGGAAGGGAGGAAGGAAGGGAGGGGGAAAGGAAGGAAAGGGGAAAGGAAAGAAGGTGATAGATAAAAAGGCTACTCAGCCACCTTTTTTTTTTAAGAACAATGCAGGCCTGAAGAAGGAAGGACTTACCTACTCAGTAATCTAGCTCAGATCTACCTTGCAGCTGGATGCTGATAAGGGACAATTGGATTACAGTGCAAACAATTTTGAGGAACTGTGGTGCCACTCCCAACCACAAACAGGAGAAGTTATCTTGCAGCTGCCTTTGCCCAAGACCCTTTGATGAATCCATACAACCCCTGTCCCATCTTTCCCTCAGGGCTGGCACCCTTTGCTGGTCTCAGCCCACCGGCACCCAGGCATTTTTTAAATAAATTTTCCTTTTGAAACACACTAGCCTTGTGTTTTTGGTTTGGTCCAAGGTTTCTGCCTTTTGGCAGGAAAAAGAGAGAAAAAAAAAAAGAAAGAAAGAATGAGGGGGGGGGAGAAAAGGAAGGAAGGAGAGATAAAAAAAAAGAAAAGAAGAAAGAAAGAAAGAAAGAAAAAAGAAAGAAAGAAAAAAGAAAGAAAGAAAAAAAGAAAGTGTAAAGCCAGTAGTCACGGTCAGGATTACAGCCGCCTGACCCATGCAGGTTCGCATTAGATTTGAACAGTCGGTAATGAAACACCGGAGCCAAGAACTGGTGAGCCATCAGCTTTAATTCTAGCTTGCATCCGGCGGGCAAGCAAATACACACACTGGGCTCCAAAACCCACTCATTCAGTGCTCACAAAGCCACTGACTTATCCGAGTTTCCTAGAATCAAAGGTTTCTAGCTCACCAGACTTATTCACCTCTGTTCCCCATCTCCTTCTCTCTACACAAACTCTGCACAAACTGGCTTCTTCCTCAGCACTTTGCCATCTTGGCTGCTTCTCCTCCACATGGCCTTAATCTGCTCTCCTCTCTAATACCTCAGGAACCAAGAGAGAGCAAGCTCCCGGCCCGCCCCACTTTATAATGTAGAAATCCAAACCCTTAATCCAATTATACAAACAAGGAAGTCTCCAATACAAAGTCACCCATCTGAGGCATAATGGGATTCATCATGAGAGTGCACCACCCTACATCATCCAATCAGTCAAGGGTGTGGAGAAGAGCTTACTCTTAAAACTAAGCCGTAGGCTATAACGACCCGGCCTGCCCACAGCCTGTTCCAGAACACACATTAATAGCAACGAACTTCCATGTGGGCAGCGCCATCTTTAACAAAGTGAGCATAATATATTTTATCTGCCCAACAGAAAGAAAGAAAGAAAGAAAGAAAGAAAGAAAGAAAGAAAGAAAGAAAGAAAGAAAGGGAAAAATTTAGATTACCTTTAAGGTCATGTCTAGCTTTGAACTTTTAAAAATCAAGATATTTTGGGTTCAGCCTGACCAGGCGGTGGCTCAGTGAATAGAGCCAGACTGGGATGCAGAGAACTCAGGTTCAAAACTCCAAGGTCACTAGTTTGAGTGCAGGCTCATCTGGCTTGAGTGTGGGCTCACTATCTTGAGTGTGGGGTCGTGTAAGGCCAGGAGCCGCCATCGTGGCCATTCACATGCAGGTTCCCATTGGATTCGGGCTGACAGTGAAGAAATGGCAGAGTCGGAGGATGGTAGGCCATTCTGTTTATTGGTATCTCAAAAATACAGGCAAGCCACAAGAGAAGACAAGGGAGAAGCAGAAAACCAGCTTTTCCCATGGAGGGCAAGGAATCAGGGAGGCCCCTGCAATGGCGATAGCAGGAACTGAGGGAGAGATCAAGCTACTGGTCTCTCCCACTTTATACCGTAGAATCAAAACCTTTAATCCAATTATACAAACAAGGAAATCTCTGTATAATGGGATTCCTCAGAGTGCACCATCCTACATTATCCAATCAGTCAAGGGTGTGGGGAAAAGCTTACTCTTAAAGCCAAGCCTTAGGTCATAACAACCTGGCCTGCTTACATTACAGCCTTTCCCCCACACCCATCCTAAGCATAAGGGCAAATAATATCACCTGGGTGACGGGCTTCCATGTGGGCAGCGCCATCTTTAACAAAGTGAGCATATTATATTTTATCTGCCCAATAGGTCGCTAGCAGGAGTGTAGAATCACAGACATGACCACAAGGTCGTTGGCTTGGTCAAGGGGTCACTCAATCTGCTATAGCCTCTGATCAAGGCACATATGAGAAAGCAATCAATGAACAACAAAGGTGCCTCAACAAAGAGCTGATTCTTCTCATCTCCCTCCTTTTCTATCTGTTCCTGTCTGTCACTCTCTCTGTTTCTCTGTCAATGTCACCACCCCTGTTGGACAGATAAAATATATTATGCTCACTTCGTTAAAGATGGTTGTTGGGCAGATAAAATATGGTATGCTCACTTTGTTAAAGATGGCGCTGCCCACATGGAAGCCCGTCACCCAGGTGATATTATTTGCCCTTATGCTTGGGATGGGTGTGGGGAAAAGGCTGTAATGTAAGCAGGCCAGGTTGTTATGGCCTAAGGCTTGGCTTTAAGAGTAAACTCTTCCCCACACCCTTGACTGATTGGATAATGTAGGGTGGTGCACTCTCCTGAGAAATCCCATTATACAGAGATTTCCTTGTTTGTATAATTGGATTAAAGGTTTGGATTATCTATGCTATAAAATGGGAGAGAGCAGTAGCTTGATCTCTCTCTCTCTCTCTTGGTTCCTGAGTTCCTGAGGTTGGTATTAGAGAGGAGAGCAGAGTAAGGCCACGTGAAGGCCAGGAGAAGCAGCCGAGATGGCAGAGTGCTGAGGAAGAAGCCAGTTTTGTTAAGAGTTTGTGCAGGAGGAGATGGGAAACAGAGGTGAATAAGTCTGGTGAGCTGGAAAGCTTTGATGCTAGGAAACTCGGATAAGTCAGTAGCTTTGTGAGCACTGAATGTGTGGGTTTTGGAACCCAGTGTGTGTTTTTGTTGTCCGCCGGGTGCAAGCTGGAATTAAAGCTGATGGCTCACCAGTTTTTGGCTCCTGTGTTTCATTGCCATCTGTTCGAATCTAATGCGAACCTGCGTGGGTCGGGCTGCTGTGATGGCGGCCTCGACTACTGGCTTTACAATGGTGCTGCCCACATGGAAGTTTGTTGATATTAATGTGTAATGGGTAACAGGCTGTGGGCAGGCTGGGTCATTATAGCCTAAGGCTTACTTTTAAGAGTAAGCTTTTCCCCACACCCTTGACTCATTGGATGATGTAGGGTGGTGCACTCTCCTGAGGAATCCCATTATGCCTCAGATAAGTGACTTTGTATCAGACTTCCTTGTTTGTAGATTGGATTAAAGGTTTTGAATCTATGCTATAAAGTGGAGCAGACCAGGAGCTCTCTCTCTTGGTTCCTGAGGTATTAGAGAGGAGAGCAGATTAAGGCCACATGGAGGCCAGGATAAGCAGTCAAGATGGTAGAGTGCTGAGAGAGAAGCCAGTTTGTGCAGAGAGGAGGAGATGGGAAACAGAGGTGAATATGTCTGGTGAGCTAGAAACCTTTGATGCTAGGAAACTCAGATAAGTCAGTAGCTTTGTGAGCACTGAATGAGTGGGTTTTGGAGCCCAGAGTGTGTTTTTTTTGCTTGCCCGCCGGGTGCAAGCTAGATGGCTCACCAGTTCTTGGCTCCGTTGTTTCATTACCGACTGTCTGAATCCAATGTGAACCTGCACGGGTCAGGCGTCTCTGATAGTGGCCTCGACTACTGGCTTTACAAGCCCCCAAAAAAGATATTTTGGTTTCAGGAGACAAAAATGCAACTAATACTCATTTAAAAAAAAATGGCTTGTGAAAATGTAGAGTAATACTAGATACTGGTTTGGGGGAACTGCCTGACACAGGCTAAATAGAAGACTTACTGCCATTCCTTTCCTTTTTCTTAGGCTACATCTCTCTGCCTTGTCCTCTGACAACTCTAATTCTGCATCATCCTCACCCTTACTAACTTTTTATTTCCCAGTAATTCAAATGATATTCCTAGAATTAAATTTCATTTTCTCTATGCCCATTTCTGAATGTATGACTTTGGCCAATGAAAAAACTGCATGATTTGGCAAGGTCTGGGTTATATGCTAAAATCTTGGGTGAGAGTAGCAACAGTTATCTCTACAAAGGAGAACTGAGGTGCTAATCCATCTTTATAATACTGCCTTTCAGAACCCAGCTCATATTTAGCTCTATATGGATTTATGAATGGATGATCAATCTGCATTCCTATTTTTTAGCATTCTCATTTACAGCATATGTTGGATTAATGTTTATTTTCCTTCCAATTGATGGCTACACAAAGAAGAATATTGCTATGTTTGCTAATCCAATGAACCATAATCTAGTGGAGGAAACTTATTTTTTTCAATCATATCAAACCTGTAGATAAAGCATTATATGGACTTGGGAGGTTTCCATTACTACCAGTGGGCCCCTAGAATAATTCATTTTAGCACAAACATTTCCTTCAAAGCTATATAATATGAAAATGGTGCCTCAAACCTGATGCCATGATGAGACCTGATCTTAGAGTATTGATTCAGGGAAATCAAAGAGAAGAAATCTCTAGAGCAGCCTTGTCCAGTAGAATTTTCTGTGATAATGGAAATCTTCTCTAATCTGTGCTAATATAGTAGCCACTGGTCACATGTGACTGTTAAGTGCTTAAAATATAAGTATGATTGGGGAACTAAATTGTTAATTTTATTTAATATTAATGAATATATATTTAAATAGCCTGAGCTAATGGCTACATATTAAATAACAGAGCTCTAAATAAACTACAAGAGATCACTGCTCAGTTACCATTATATCCCCATGCAGTACAGTTTCTGAATAGTAACAAGCACCTAATATTTGTTGTTGCTGATAATAACAGTAATAAAGGACATTTTTAGGTACTTCCTATAAGCCAGGCAATGCCAAATTTATATAAATATCTTTTCAAAGAAGCTCCACATCTAAGCCATTAATACAGAGCATTTCTTAGAAGCCCAGACTGTTGTGGTAGTCAGTGAAAGACTTCAGCTCATTATAATCTACAAAATGGTATAAATTGTGATGATTTGGACATACGCATATACCATTATACCATCACCTCTCTCAAGGTACTAAACATATCCACCACCTCCAATAAATTTTCTACGTTCTTTTGTGTTTTTGAGTATGCATGTATGTGTGTATTCAGAATATCTAAAGTGAAATCTATCCTCTTAATGTATTTTAACCCTTTGAGTAGTACAAACATTCATGTACATCCTCGTACCTCCTGACCATCAGAGTTAAATCGTACAAAAATTTTTATTTTAAAAATGTGTAAGGCAACATTTAAAAAAGGCAAATGTATGTTCTTGTTTCCATAAATTGGTTATCAAACAAAAATAATTTTAAGTCAATAAAACTGGAACTGGAACTAATTTCATTTTTTTGAAAGAAAGCTCACTCTCGGGGATCAATGAGCATGAAAAAAACTCACTACTCAAAGGATTAAGGTGTTACTGTATTGTTAAATGAACACTTTATTGTACATTATATCTCTAGAATGTGTTCATCTTACATAACTAAAACTTTATAACCTTTGAGCAACAACTCTCCATTTCTCCCTCCCCCTGGTCTCTGCCAATCATCATTCTATTCTCTGCTTTTATGAGTTTGGTTATTTTAGAAACTTCATCTAAGTAGAATAGTGTAGCACATCTCTTTCTGTGACTCACTTATTGCACTTAGCATAATGTCCTCTTAGTTCATGTATGTTGTAGTAAATGGTAGGATTTCTATATTAAGGCTGAATAATATCTGGTTTAGGTACATGCCACATTTTTAAAGTCTATCAGTCAAGGACAATTTGATTATTTACACATCTTGAATATAGTGACTATTGTTACAATATACATGGGGATAAAGGTATCAACTTACTTGGGTATACTCCAGAAGTAAAATGTTGTATCCTATGGTAGTTCTATTTTTAAATTTCTAAGGAAACATTATGCTGTTTTCCATAACGGCTGCACCATTCTACTATCTCACCAACAGTGTATAGGGATTCCAATTTCCCCACATCTTCATCAATACTTATTTTTTTACTTTTTGAAGTAGTCATCCTAACAAGTGTGAAGTGGTATTTCATTGTGTATTTGACCTGCATTTTTCAGATGATTATTAATTTTGAGCATCTTTTCATTTATCTATTAGCCATTTGTATGTCTTCTTCAGAGAACTAATTCCTTTGTCCATTGTAAAATAAGGTTATTTGGGGGGCATGCTATTTTTGAATTATTTATTTTTAAGACTTTATTTGTTTTAGAGAACAGAGAGAGAGATAAGGAGGGGGGAGCAGGAATCATCAACTCCCATATGTGCCTTGACCAAGCAAGCCTGGGGTTTTGAACTGGCAGCCTCAGAGTTTTAGGATGACACTGCATCCACTGCACCACCACAGGTCAGGCGGTTTTTTGCTACTGAATTGTAGGAATCCCTTGTATATTTGGATAATAATCTTTTATTTGATAGATGGTTTGCAAATATTTTCTGCTATTTCATAGGATGCTTTTTCACTCTGTTGTTTCCTTTGCTGTGCAGAAGCTTTTTAATTTGATGCAGTCCCACTTGTCAATTTTTGCTTTTGTTGCCATGCTTTTGGGGTCAAATCCAAGAAATCACTGTCAAAACTAATATCAAAGGTTTTACTTATGTTTTCTTTAAAAAGCTTTACAGTTTCATGTCTTTTGTTTAAGTCTTAACCCATCTTGAGTTAATTTTTGTATATGTTGCAAGATGGAACTCCAATTTTATCTTTTGTATGTGAATATCCAGTTTTCCTAACACATTAAATTATGATTCTTCAAATTCAACAATAAAGAAATATTTATAAGGGTGCATGTATAGACTTGGAACTCTTTTTTTTTGTATAGACTATCTTTAATTCACAATTACCACATCTATATCTACTAATGCATTAGCAATGTGTTTACATAGCTATATGAAAAATCCATGATTTTTCAATTTAATGGCTTCTCATGATTTAAGTTTGTCTAATACCAGAGCAGTTCTAGCAGATGATTTCTTCTTTATTACACTTTGCCAAAATTGAACATAGTATTGTCATTTGAGAAAAACTGAGACATTTTAATAAAACTTTACAAATCCTGGAATATCAAAAATAAAACAAAGCAAACAAAAGAAAAAACAGATCTGCTACAAAGAGGAACATATAATTAGATAATCTGGTTTACAAAAGAAGGTAGTTAGAATAATGATAAGAAAGAAAACTAGATTAAGAATGCCTGGGTTTGTATCTCAGCCTTGTAATTTATGCATGAAACATTTAATAATTTCCTTAACATTTCTATGCCTCAGTTTTCTCACATGTAAACTGGGATAGCAACTGTGTTCACCACATAGTGATATGAGAATTAAATTTACCACATGAAATATACTTAGAAGAGCACCCAGTAAGTGGTTTTTAATGAAAAAATATTTTAAACATTATTAACATCATCAGAATATGTCTCTATAATATGTTTCTCTGAAGAGTTTCTAGACATTTTGCCATGTTGAAGAAACTATCCACTCTAACTTTTGATTTCACTCAAGCACAAGTGGATATTGCAAAGTCCAGAGCATAAATAAGTCCACTCTGTATTTATGTTGTTCCCCAATTTCCTGAATTCCTCTGTTAATCCACATAATGAACAGTGATAATAATAACAGTCTTATAATGGTGAATCATTTTTCATTTTCTTTGCTTTTTGGGATCTACCTGGCAACCCCATCTGGTACCAATGCTCAAGTATCAAGCTATTTTTGGTACCTGAGACTGATGCACTCCAAATGAGCTATCCTCTGCACCCAGGGCCACACTCAAATTAATTGAGTAACTGGCTGTGAGAAGAGAACAGGAAGAGAAAGGGCAGAGGGAGAAGGAGAAGCAAATGGTTATTTCACCTGTGTGTCCTGACTGGGAACCAGGAGGTTCATAAACCAGGTTGATGCTCTATCCACTGAGCAGCCAGCCAAGGCCATCCCTGTTTTCTAAGGAGCAGTCTTACTCAATTACTCCTATTAAATAATCTTATCAGAGTATTCATAACCTATGAAAATTATAAACATAAAGTCAGTCTCGATATTTCTTGAAAAGGCTACACATTTTATAAATAACCTACACATTCACTGCTCATTTGACCTGATTTTATAATAGTTTGCAATTTAAGTATTAGCATATACATTTCATAAATTTAAATAAATCAAAGAGGCTAAAGATAGGTGCGAAGTTGGTGTCACAATTAGGAAACAAGGAGTTACATTCTTGAACCAGATCTTAAAAGTCCAAATCTAGATATAAATATAGATAGATATAGATATGGATATAGAGATAGAGATAGATATGGATATATATATATATATTTTTTCTAACCTCTAGATTTATGATATTGACTTATGTTGTCAGGGTTACTTTGTGTGTAAAGCAAGTAATGAAAGGGTGAGATGCTACACTTTACATATTTTTCTAGGCTACAAGTTCATTCACAGTACAGTATATGGAACTATATTTTGTTACCTGTGTTATCTTGCTACTACTCAGAAATCCAAATAAACTTCATAAACTTTATAGAAAGAAAAAATATTAAGGATCTCACTGTTCTATTAGGACCATGCAAGTTTTTAACTTAAGCCTAATTTAAATAAAAATGGTTTTATAAAGGACCTTTAATTCATTTTATTCTTACCCTAATGTCTAGCTTATGTTACATATATGCTGTTGAAAACCTTATGCTATTATTATTGAAATTCAGATGTTTATGTGCTTACTTCCATACCAACTATTATTTTCTCTTTCTCTTTGGGAATAATTAATTTTTATCACTACACTTTCATATATATATTGTTTATTCCCAGTTTCTTCTTCAATCTCAAATTCTTTAATTAGGGATTTTACTTAAAAGGGGATGATAAAAGACACAAAGAGATTTGATGTCAAAGCAAAGTACTTAATTGAAAAATATTCAAGTGAATTCTGTATTTGTTATCTTAAAATAAAACTTCAAAGGAAATGGTAGAAGAGTTTCAGGTTCTGAACTGCATAAAACTTCTTTCTAAATGATGAAAGTCATGTAGATAAATAGGTCTTTGTAATTGCATGTATGGTTGCTGACAGGACTCCTTCTAGCTTTTCATTTATTTTATGCCTAGTGTTTTTTTGGGGGGAAGGGGAGAAAATACTCTTTAAAGAAAGGATATTCTGTATAATTTTAGCACATTTCAATATACTACATAAAAAGGCTTATTTAATCAAGTCCTATGAATCTGTGATACTCTTTTTCCCACAATACAGGACCTAGCTCTTAATGCATAAAGATATCTGGTTACCATGACTTAATTACCATAATTTTACACCTATTAATTTTGTCTGTAGAATTAATTTCCATAACTTATGACTTGAAACAAAAACATCAGCCTTGTTCCATAGTTTCCAAGAACAGAATTATTATAAACCACATAAATGCCAAATATTTTTATTATTTTTTCTTCTTTGCTTTCTCTGAATCATCTAAATGGGTTCCCTCTTATTAAAATTCAAACAGCTGTGAAATGGCCAGCCAATTGGAAGATGAAAGTAAATGTGAAGTGACCTTCATCCATGCTGAACAAATAGAAGATTATAAACACACTTTCCAGTTGAAGTTACACAAAGCAAATTAAGAAGAACCTACGGCTATAATTTACTACAAAAATGTTTCTTAAATTTCTGACAGTTTCATTTAACTGACTAATTAAATTTGCTTGTAGGCATTTTAGAGATGGAGTCTAATAACTGTACTGTCATTTGGAAAGAAAATGAAAATTATAATTTTTTTTCGTGAGAATTGTTTGTAATGGTCCAGGTCTCCTACTAAACATTTGACAAGTCTCTAAGTATTTATGACTTAGTTGTATTATGTGATCATTCCAGTTCTATTAAAAGGTGATTACAAGAAACTCACATTTAATAGCTTGGAATTGTAAATGTTCATTTTCTAAAAGAACTGCCAAAAGGAGAAGTTAGAATAGAGTATTTCTACCACATGAACCATATGCATTTACTGTATATTTTGTTTAATTGTTTCACATTGACATGTGAGAATGACCCATTTTACAATTTTCCATCTTTGATTGTTTGCTGTTCTTTCCATGAATGACTGAGACAAATCCCATCCCTGGGAGTTTGCATTTCCTAGACAGCAACAAGTGTTTGTTGTAGAGGACTTAAAATTCAAAGTCCCCAGTACACAAGCTTCTGTGTTGAGAGGGCTAAATGATTTTCTGATTTTCCTCTAAAGAAACCAAAATACAACTTTTTTAAAGGTATGTTTTAAGGCTGCAAGAACATTTAAAACATTTAAACAGAATTGTGCAAACAGTGTCTTCAGGTGAATCTTAGAGTAAAATACCCTATAATTTTCTATAATTATATCCCTGAATAATGGTCAAAACACTAATTTTTCTCTTATTATTCCCTTTAGAAACAATTTAGAATCTTGGCATGTAAAACATAAATCACCTGACAACATTTCATAATTATCCCTTTTTATTATGTGTAATTGTGTTATTCATTTTATGAAAATGACATGTAAGAGAAAAATGTGAAAGCTACAATTATATAATTATTTTGCCAAGTACCAATGCCTCTATGCTCTGTGAAAACCAGACTAGCTGAAGGTTTAAAATTTCACTGAATCTATGTGCAAAATTATCTACATTTATTTTAGTTCCTCTCTTATAACCCATTAACCCATGAACTCTCTAAAGCCATAAAGTCATATTTTCAAACTGCAATACTTTTCTATTCTTAGGGTAGTGCCTGACACATAGTAATCATTTGATATGCATTTGCTGTCTTAAGTTGACTGAAATAATTAAAACAAAACTAAATTAACAGGGTGTGGCATTCAGGGAAGAAGGATGCTAAAAAAAATCAATCCCCTCTGGCCTTTATTATTCTTGCTGCTCTAATGATTACCTGTTTTCTCTTTGATATTAAAAAAATAATAAGTTGCCAAACTTGTGGTGGCACAATGGATAAAGCATCCACCTAAGAATACTGCGGTCGCCGGTTCAAAACCCTGGGCTTGCATGGTCAAGGCATATATGGGAGTTGATGGTTCCTGTTCCTCCCCACTTCTCTCTCTCTAAAAATGAATAAATAAAATCTAAAATAATAATAATAATAATGTTAACACTCAAATTTGTAGCAAAATTGAGAAAATATTTTCTTTAAAGCAAAAATTTACAGTATTATTGGTGTTAATTAAAAAAAAATTGGAAGGATTTTTACAATTTAACAATAGATTTCTTTTGCTTGCATAAAAAATTTAAATCACCAACAAAGAAGCCCCTTCTACTACCCCAACTGCATTTTCACCAAGCAACTTGAAAGTAAATCATAATTTAATTTGATCTGGTTAAATCAAATATATTTTCAGTCTATACGATTAGCTATACTTTATGTAGACACTTTATATGATCCATATTTGTACACAGGGGTGGACAAAAGTATGTTTATATGGAAATAATACAATAATTAACAAACAATAATATAAGACTAAACTGTGTTTTATATAATTACAACTGTAAACCTACTTTTTCCCACCACTGTATCTTCAGTGTTGAAGTCACCCAGGCAAAAACTGCTAGAAACATATCTGTAGTCACTCAGAGTTAGGTTTATTTAATTTTCTTCAGAAAGTGAGAGCATTTACCAGAGGAACCATTGGAGTCTGAGGGTGAGGAAGTTTGAGAAAGTATCTTACAGTATATGTGCTTGTTTGGGGTGGTATTAAGGCAAGTTTAGAGAAATGGGTATCAATTTTGGATTGGGTGGCATTAGAAAGTTAAGACAGTTTGGTCATTGGATATCTTGGTAATTTTTTATCTAGGAGAACTGAATAGTTGTCAAGTGGAGGTAAACAACACTGAAGTGTACTTGTCTCTGTCTTGTTCCACCATTGTTATACAGTGACATTTTATGAGTTATGTTTATAGTCTGCAAACATTTATTATGTTCAGTTGAAAATACAACAGTAATGCAACAACATTTAAGGTTATTATTCCCTTCCTTATCAAACACAATTATTTGTAACTATTAAATTTTTTAATTTAAAATTGTGCATTCATGCTAGATATGGTACAAGAATTTTATTATTTTGACTGCTCTAACACAAACCCATTCATTATTAAAAGTAAGCCAGATGACTATGCTAGTCCAATTGGTCAGGAAAACCCCTACTGATGAAAACAGTAATCTCGTGCCCCATTCCTAAGTTATAAGCAAAAGTATAATGTTTAGCAACAGAGATGTATGTAGTCTCTCTTCTACGTAGGATTTCATTGTCTCATCAGACTACAGTTCAATCTAGTCTTGAGAGTTACTTGTTTGATATTGTACCATGTAAATCCTTATCTTATATAAAATCAGGCTAGAGTAGTATTTATTTTTCAGAACTCAAAATATAGGAAATTCACTGGTACAAATCAGAAGAAAGAAGGCTGTGCTCATACCAAATCAGACTCATTGAGAAGAGAAGCTTGGCTTCAGCAGCCAATACTAAATAATGGTGAACTAATGCCTGATTTGAATAACTGAGGATGTGAAAGTAAACTCTGTGCTTTTGATCAAAGGACCTCCTGAATTACACTTGTTGGCTCTTAAGCAACGTGCCTATGACAAAGTAGAGATCACAAATGTAAAGAAGAATTGTGTGAGTCCAATGACAGAAGCTACTAACCATAAATTACATTTTCTTATTGATATCAGTTACTCTAGTTCAAAACATACACATACATTGGCTTAACACCAAGGAATAATATAATTTTCCAAGAGAAATAGAGGACTTCTACAAGACCTAGTAGCAAACTGACCATTTAGGACAGTTTTCTATTTTAGAGAGTGATGTCCACTTGACATTTTGCTTTACACTTATCATTATTGAACTATAAAACTGTAATAAAAATCATGGGCTAACAGCCTTTGATCCTTATGATGAAAATATTTATTTTATTGCTCAAGATTGCTGTGGCTCTTTGGGATCTTTTGTAGATCCATATAATTTTTGGACTGCTTGTTCTAGTTCTATGAAAAATGTCATTGGTATCTTGATAGGAATTACTTCAAATCTATAGATTGCTTTGAATAATGTATACATTTTAATGATGTTAATTCTCCCTATCCATCAACACAGTATAGACTTCCATTTATTTGTATCTTCTTCGGTGTCTTATCATTTTCTGCATGCAGAAATACCTTGGTTAAATTTATGCTTAGGTATTTTATTATTTTTGTAGCAATTGTGAATGCAATTGTTTTCTTAGTTTCCCTTTTGGATAAATAATTATTTGTGTATAAACATGCAACTGATTTCTAGATATTTATTTTATAGTCAATATTTGATACAGAAAGTAAAACATACAGTAAGGTAAAAATAGTCTGTTCAATAAATGGTGTTCGGAAAATTAGACCAATATGTGCAAAAAAATGAAACTAGACCACCCTCTTACACCATACACAAGAATAAATTCAAATGAATTAAGGACATAAATGTTAGGCTTGAAATCATAAAATTTTAGAAGAAAACATAGGTAATAAAATCTCGAACATTTCTTATAGCAATATTTCCTCTGATATATTGCCTCAGACAAGGGAAACAAAAGAAAAAAATAAACAATTTGGATTACATCAAACTAATAAGTTTATGTATAGCAAAAGAAACCATCAACAAAATGAAAAACCAATCCACTGCATGGCAGATCATATTTGCCAATGATACATCTGATAAATGTTTTATATCCAAAGTTTATAAAGAACTTATAAAAGTTGACCTTGTCCAGTTGGCTCAGTTGATAGAGCATAGGCCCAGAGTATAAATGTTCCAGGTTCAATTCCAAGTCAGGGCACACAAGAGAAGTAATCATCTGCTGTTCTCCCTCCTCTCCTACATTTTCTCCTTCCTCCTCTCCTGCAACATGTGGGGCTGGATTGGTTCAAGCATCAGCCCCTAGCACTGAGAGTAACTCATTTGGTCTGAGTGCATCAGCCTCAGGAGCTAAAAATAGCTTGGTTGATTTGAGCATTGGCCCCAGACAGGGACTGCCAGGTGATTTCCAGTCAGGGTAAATGCGGGAGTCTTTCTCACTATCTCCCCTCCTCTCACTTTAAAAAAAAAAGTATAAAAATCAACACCAAAAACCAAACAATCCAATTAAAAAATGGGCAAAGGGCCTGAATAGACATTTCTTTAAAGAGGATACACAGATGGCCAAGAGATAATAAAAGATGCTCAATGTCAATAATCATCAGAGAAATGCAAATTAAAACTACAAATAGAAATAATATCACATCTGCCAGCATGGCTATCATCAATAAATCAACAAACAATAAGTATTGGCAAGAATGTGGAGAAAAGGAAACTGTGATATGGAGTAACATCAAAAGATTAAAATTATGATTCAGTGATTTCAATTCCAGGAATAGATCCAAAGAAATTCAAACACTAATTTAAATAATATATGCATCCCTATGCTTACTGCAATATAATTAACAATAGCTAAGATTTGGAAACAACACAAGTGTCCATCAGTAGGTGAGTGGTTCAATTATAAAATGGAATACTACTGAGACATGAAAAAGAATGAAATCTTATCCTTTTCAACAGCATGGATGGGCCTGGAAAATATTGTGCTAAGTGAAATGAGCCAGACAGAGAAAGACAGGTACCATATAATTTCACTCATTTGTGGAACCTAATAAACATAATGAACAGCAAAACAGAGACAGACTCATAGACAGAGAACAGACTGGTAGCTGTCAAAAGGGTAGAGTGAGTGTTGAGCAGGGTGGAAGAATTTAGGAAAAAATAATTTTAAAAAATGAAAAAAGCACTTGACCAGGCAGTGATTAAGTTGATAGAGTGTTGGACTGGGATGTGGAGGACCCAGGTTCAAAACCCCAAGGTCACCAACTTGAGCACAGGCTCACCATCTTGAAGGCAGGGTCACTGGCTTGAGTGTGGGATCATGGACATGACCCCATGTTTACTGGCTTGAGCCCAAAGGTCATTGGCTTGAAGCTCAAAGATGCTGGCTTGAGCCCAAAATTGCTGGCTTGAGCAAGGGGTCACTCTCTCTGCTGTAGCCCCACCTCCTTATCAAGGCACATATGAGAAAGCAATCAATGAACAACTAAGGTGCCGCTATGAAGAATTGATGCTTCTCATTTCTCTCCCTTCCTGTCTGTCTTTCCCATTCTGTCCCTCTCTCTGACTCTCTCTCTCTGTAAAAAAAAAATAATAATAAAAATAAGAAAGAGCTTATGAACATGAATAACAGTGTGGTGGCTGCCATAGGGGGATGGGGGTGAAGGTTGGAGGGAAGATAGAGGAGGAGTAAGTAATGATGGAAGAGAACTACTTGGGGAGGTAAGCACACAACACAGTGTACAGATGAGGTGTTGTTGAATTGTATACCTGAAACCTGCAAAGACATGTCTTTTGTTAACCAGTATCATCCCAATAAACACAATTAAAAGTAAAAAAAATTTCTAATTTGCCAGAAGGTAAGTTAAAGAATGGGCTACAGAAACAGATAAAAGTAGAAACTTTATCAGTCATGTTACCAGGTGATCAGTACTACAGAACTGTGAATTGAAGTGTTAAAGACCCAGATAAAGCAGACTTATTTAATTGTGAAGACATCTTACAAGTAGTTTTCTTCTTTAAAAAAAAAAAAAAAAAAATCTTTATGACTCATTTTTTTCTCTGGAGAGGATTACAGGTCTACTAATTAAAAGGACATAGAGTAAAGGCAAGTCTAGCATAAATATTACTGCAATTGTAAAATTTTAATCTCAAAACATCATTTTTTCTAAAAACTTTATTTTATACTCATTATTTTCAAAGGATTCTGGCTGTGCATTTCTACATTATAAACAATTGGCAATTGCAATAATTTTCTGCCTGCCTCAGATGGCCTGTCATGGTGTCCCTCAAACTCTCATTCACCAATGCAGCAAATAAAAGGGTAAATGTTGGCCACATTCATAGAGCTAAAAACTTGAGACAGAAATAAGAGTCATATAATAAAATAAAAACAAAGAGTCAGAAAGGTTTGCTTAGCAGCAAGCGGCTCTTCATGCAATATCTGGTTCTATGAACATACTGTTGAGATTTTAGGAGGCCTTGGGCCTAAAAATCCTAAAAGTAGATATATAAATCTAAACATTTTTGGTTGCAAGTTACAGAAGCTTATACTAAGAAGATGAAAACAAAGTAAAGAATATACAGGCTCCTTTGATTAGGATATCTGGAGAATGACCTTTTGGTGCAGCTGGATCTAAGAACCCAAATAATATTCAACTTCAGCTTCTCTTATATCTTTTTTTCTGGTTCTGCATTTCTCTGCCTTGACTTTGACCTCAGGTCAGTTCACTATTCACAGAAAGCCCAGGAGTCTTCCTTCAATTTAAGCAATGCAGGAAATACTCTTGATGTCCTGCCTATAACCCCTTGGCATTCATAGTTCCCACCTATCAGTGGCTTCTTATCCCAAAGATCTATAATCTCTTTGTCTCAAGTCTTTTTGTCATGACTGGAGCAAGAGCAAGCTGGAAGTGTGGAAGAGTTAATGTTCCCTAAAACAAGCCTCAGTTTTCTACACTATCACCCAGAATTTTCCAGTAAGATTGAGCTTCACTTACCCAGTGAAATAATCTCCTCATTAGCACATGCTCAACTCATTCCTATTCTTTCCCTGATCACTTTTATTTTCCTGTATCAGTGTTTTTTTTGACTTACCTCTCAAATAACTGCTTTTCCTCAAATCCTTCCCCCAGGATCTACCCCTATGGAATCTAACCTAACAGAAACAGCTTCAAATTAAAGAAAGTCTCTTCCACTTTAGGTTCTAGAGAAAGCTGCTGAGTCTGAGCTACACTGTAGAACAGGTCCAAGTCACATGCCTTCCCTTTTGCAAAGAGAAAAAAAAAACTAATGTTGATTTCTTACATATATGAATTGTCTATTATCCAAGGAGTAACACATGTGCGGCAGGCAAAATGTGGTATTTCTATAAGAGTTTAAGATATCTCACAAGAGAAAAACAACTGTATGACGCAGTGACTAAGGGACATCTGCTTGCACCTTTCAAGTGACAGCAGCCAAATTATTATTTAACTACTACAGTCTCCACAAATGTTCAGTAACATTCTGAGTAAAATTAATCCCAGTATTAATTGTAACTTATTTTTAAAATATTAATTTGATGCATGTATCCTGATATTTCATTAAGTCCCTTTTGGAAAACATGAACTTAAAAAACCAATATATATATATATATATATATATAATATGATTTTATAGGATGTGAGACTATGTGACATAAAGTTTTCTATTATTGGTTTTAAAAAAAGAAATATGTGAGGCTTATAAAAATCAGAAATAATGATGAATATAATACTAACCTAGAAGTATGATTCTTGAAGATTTGTGGACAAGCTACACTTAACCATTTTTTATATCAATTCTAGTAGAAAGCACTATAAGTATTCTATATGCATTATGGCTTTCAATAGAAAAATGGAAACTTACCAAATTATTTTTTGCTGTTGAAGTCTAAGTCAAATCTATGTACTCTGAGGTATCTCTAGTAAAGAGTCACTAAGTCCTAGCATGAGACCCACTCATGGGGTTCATTCTTTAGTCAGACACCAGATTACAAAGATACAACTATATTGGTTTTACTAGCTGATTGGATGGAGAGTAAGATAACTTTTCAAAGACATATATGTATCAGTAAGAATCTACTCAGTATAGAAATCAAACCTGGAGTCAGGAAATGGACACAAGAGAATGATAAGCACAGTGATCCAAAGCAGAAAGTTCTTCCTTAATAGTATCAATATATATTGCTAGCTAATAAAGCAGCGATATAAGGCAGGCCATTGCCTATCACTGGGAGAAGCATAGTAAATTTAAGTTTACCTCTGAAAGTTTAAAAGCACTTTTGTTAAGGAATTCATGGGAAGATATAAGCAATGCAATTCATACTCAATATTAAAATAAAGAATTGACTCTCCTGACATGAATTATACTAACTGGAAAAAATTCTTCCAGCTTACCAAGGGTAAACATATGACAAAGAAGTTCTGTATTTAAAAAAAAGAAAAAGTATGTCAAGTACTTCACATCTACAAATCTACAATGTCACGGCTTTTTAGGTACAGTCTACTGAACAGAGAACAAATTCCACAGAGCTAAAGAGATATCATTACTCTACTTATAATACAAAGCAAACAGCATAAATAAAAACCTCTCAGTTTTAAGCATAATCCATTTGAATACCACAGGGTGCCTAGCAGCCCTTTGACTGAATATGATTACAAGGGAAGTGCACAATAATCCTATAATAAAAAAAGAAAATGAAAATTATGCAAAAGTTAGTACATTAGATTTTCTCCTCCTTCTTTAATTTCTCTCAGTTTATAGGTAACATTTCATGGTCATAATTATACCCTTGCTACTTCAATTTCCAAGACATTTTATGGTTTAACGTCATTAAAGGGGTGAGAGCCTGTTTATGTTCAGCTTGACAGCTTCTGGCAGTAAAGACATCAAAAGATGGGAATGTTTTATATTTGAAGAAGGATTAGCAACACTGTATTCACTGAATTAAAACAAACCAAAAATATTTAAAACCTAAGAGAAAAACAATTAATCTCCCACAGACTTGCAGGAAGAGGATCAGACAGAATCCTAGGACAGAGTGATCAAAAAGTAGTTTCGAGGAATTTCAATTTCTTTGGTGACTTTCCAGATGTTCTCTAGGTTATGCTTGAATGCATAGAAAGACTACTAAAGGAAATGGGGGAAATAGCCAAAAGATGAGAAAAAGAAAAAAGAGTGGTAGAGAATGTTAGCTGTACAGAGTAGTGCACTCATCCTCACCCCCCTGAAAAGGCATAGAGAAGCACAGCCAGAATGCTCTGTGAGTCTGACTGAGAGTGCCCTGGAAAAAAAATGCCCACGGTGTAACCCTGGGCAAAATAATATTATCTAGCTGATCCTCATCCATAAAACCAGAGTTGGATAAGTTCCTTTTAATTTTAATGTTCTCTGAGTGACCTTCCCTGAATGAAATTCTTCTTTTATAGGCTATGGGGAATTAAAAATAAAACAAATATACTTTATGAAGCTACTCAGTCAAATGAATAATTTGCAGTAAGCCATTTGGGGGAAATACTCCTTCTGAAGAAATTAACAGTGTTTTGCTTTGCCTTGGGGTGATTTTAAAGGAGAGTGGATGAATAGATGTAGAAGTGATCAAATATGACACCATTACATTGAACGATGCCGCCTAGTCTCCCCTCTAACAATGCTGAACTTCAGAGATATCTGGAAAAGGTAAAGTTTTCCTAGTGTTTGAGGCATTTCAGAAAACTGAGACTCAGAATGCCAGAGTTTTGGCATCGATTTGAAACATAGACTAAAATAACTTTATAATCTCATTATGTCAGTAATTTTTTATGTGCAAAACTTGAGATTTTTTAGTCCAAATCAGCATGTTTCACTGACATATTATGGTGACTGGAAAGACAAAATGTGAAAGGCTTGAGCTGCAGCAACACAGAGGCTTCAAATGTATGCTGTCTGTAACCATCATCACGCTGCTATTGATGTTTGCTGAGTGACTCCATGTGACTCAAAAACTCAACATTCCAGCAGTAAAAACAAATGAACTTTCTCTTTGAAAATGCATTTTTGTATTCTTAGGGAATACAGGATTGCCTGTTGGAAAACATTTCAGAAGGTACAGTTTCATGTAATTTTTTCTTTTAAGTTGAAGAAGCTATTTAAACTTCTCTTTTTTAATTTTCTTTATTTCTGACATTAAAACCACATTTTAATTAAATCTTAGTAAACAGGACCAGGCATACTTTTTCTGCAGGTTTCAGACAAGATAAAGGGAAAAAAATAATGATGATCAATGAAAGGTTGTGCATCATGTTTAAATATCAGCTCAATGAATTGTCAGCTAATAAATACATAAAAGTGCTAAGATTATTTTTCCTTCAGACTTATATTATGCAACTAAACTTTTTGTTTCACAGAGTTTTGAAAAAAAAAAACACCTTATTTTAAATTCAGAACATTTGCCTGAAGCTTATATTTTGCAGCTGTGTATGTGAAACCAGTTGGAAATACCAACAATTTATTTGCCAGATGTCATTTTAATAGAGGTCTTTTTATTTGAATTGGCCAGGCACTTGTATTACCTAACTTAATCTCCACAAAAAAACTCTTGAGTCAGCAGTATTATTTTATTTTAAATTGTGAAAAACTAAGTCACAAAAAGGTTGTAGAGTAACTTATTCAAATCTTATAGCAACTGAAGGCACAATGGGGAATTGAAATTCAGCTGTCTAGCTCCAGAGTCCACAGGTTTATCTCAATTGTCTGAACAGTCTCTACCCCAAGGGAGTTTACTGATATTGTGGGGCTCTGTTATTGTATAGAAACAGTAATTTTTATCACCATCGTCTACTATGCTACCTTCACAAAGAGTCAAATAGCTCTGAATTTGGGTAAGGAATTAGAACACAACATGTAGAAGAAAGCTGGAAGCCACAATTTTAGTTCTAGTACTTCTCTTGACTTGCTGCTTGACCTAGAACAAGTCAACGCCCTTGAGGTACAATTCTGCATGGGCTAAATAAATAGTTGAGATATGGGGCTGATAAAGCTTTTTTTTTTCAAATTATTAAATACACATTCCATAATTATGAAGCACTTACTTTGTCTAAAAATAACTGATAATGCATCATCCAATATAGTGAGGAAAAAAATTCTATTGATATAAAAATATAGGAAAAATTTATATTGTATATATCATTGACTTAATTTAAATTTTAGGATTAAGTTGATTCTTTTCTTTATTATTCAGTGAGAGGAGGGGAGGAAGAGATATAGACTCCTGCATGTGTCCTGACCAGGATTCACCTGGCAAGCCCACTAGGGGATGATGTTCTGCTCATCCAGGATGTTGCTCCATTGCTAAGCAACTGAGCTCTTCTTAGCACCTGAGGCAGAGGCCATGGAGCCAGCCTCAGCACCCAGGGCCAACTCACTTTAATCAAGCTATGGCTGAAGGAATGGGGGAGAGAGAGAGAGGAGAAGGGGAGGAGTAGAGAAGCAGATGGGCACTTCTTCTGTGTGCCCTGACCAGGAGTCAATCTGGGACACCCACATGTGGCGGGCAGGGTGGGGGGACTTTACCACTGAGCCAAGGGGCCAGGGCCAGGTTGGTTCTGAAGAAACATACAAAACAGGAGAGCAGCAAGATGGTGATGGAGTAGGCAGACATACCAACTTACACCTCCCAGAAGCAAAGTGGATTGCAACTTAATTTTAAGAACAATCATCAGGAACAACCAAATTTAGACTAAACTAAAGGGATTTTTTAACCAAGGATCACTGAAGAAGCCACACTGAGACTGGTAGGAAAAGCAGAAACGTGGAGAGGGCTGCCCAGCTCCCTGGAGGGACTCACATGGTGGGAGGTGAGTTTAGCAGAGAGCGGAGGGTCCTAGGTCCCAGGACCGAAGCCCCAGCTGGCAGCCTCTGAGCCTAGAAGAGGCATATAGACAGTATTTATCTGTGAAACAAGCCAGGATACTGTTTGCGAGAAAGAGACAGATTTCTCAGACCCAGCATTTGTCTTAAAGGGTCCACGCAGAAAACCTCTTTCACAACCACTCACCCGGGTCTCTGGGGGATGGGGAGAGCTGAGAGGATCAGAGTAGCAGAAAGAGAGTGTAATCTAGGAGGCACAGAGAGGAACACTTTGAGGAACAGCCACCCTTACCCCTGGGCTGAGTCACTCCCAAATCCAAAGTGAATATTTTCCCTGGAACCAGCAATACCAGTAAAGGGAAGCAGGTCACCAGCCAAACAGAAGTTCTTCTGCTGCAGTCGGAGCAAAGAATCACTTAGAAGCAGGGAGCCGTCAGTATTAACTGCTAAGGTCTGAGCTGCATCTCCAACCCCACACTGCTGAGTGCTTGCTGGAGGGCCAGCAGCAGTGGGACATGAAAGTGCGGTCCCAAGGCAGGGGCAGAAGCCAGAGGCTGGACCCAGGCTGCAGCTGGGCACAAGCCCAGTCCTGCCAGGTGGGGGCAGAGGCCAGGGGCAGCCACAGCAGCAGAAGGGGCACATGAAAGTGGTCCAACCCATGGCTGTGGGTGAGGCACGTGAGAGCAATCCAACCTTTAGTCCTGCCCACAGGGGCAAGGTGAAAGCCAGGAACCAGCTGAGACTTGCAGCTGGGTGCAGGAGTACAACCCTGCTTGTGGGACCAAGGGTTGTGGCCCCAGCACACAAGAGCAGTTTCAACCTTGGGGGCAGGGCAAAGGCCCACTGGCCAACGTTTGCAGCCCAGAAGTAGAAGTGCAGTTCCCCCCATGGGAGTGGGGCAAATGCCGGGGGTAGCCAGGGCTTGTAGCACAGGCACACAAATGAAGTTCCTCCTTAGGGGTGGTGAGGAAGACAGGCTGGCCAAGGCTTGCAGCCTGGGCATGCAAACACAATCCCCTCTCCCCGTGGAAGCAAGGTGGAAGCTGCAGCAACCACCGCAGCAGGCCAGCACCAACAACACCCATGCCCAAACGCCCGAGGCAGCGGCAGAGGGGGTGGCACACCTACAGACAGACCACATCTAGGGAACACAGAGGCAACACCCATTGGACTCCTGTGGCCACACACTTTTTATAAACAGACAAAATGGGACGGCAGATAAACGCAACCTAAATGAGTCAACAAGAGAAATCCCCAGAAAAAGATTTGAATGAGATGGAAATAACCAAATTACTGGATGCAGAGTTTAAAATAATGATTGTTAGGATGCTCAAATATCTTAGAGCAACAATGGATGGACATAATGAGCGCCTAAATAAAGAGATAGCAAGTATAAAAAAGGACATTGAAATAATAAAAAAGAATCAGTCATAAATGACAAATACAGTATCAGAAATAAAGACCACACTGGAAAGAATTAAAAGCAGGATGGATGAAGCTTAGGATCAAATCAGCGAGTTAGAGAAAAATATAAATGAAAGCATGGAAGCAGGGCAGCAAAAAGAAAAGAGGTTCAAAAAGCCTGAGGAAACTCTAAGAGAGCTTTGTGACAACATAAGGAGAAGGGGTTCCTGAAGGAGAAGAGGAAAAACAAGGTATAGAGAATCTGATTGAAGAAATCATAGCTGATGAAGGAAAAAAGTCACACAAGTTCAAAAAGCACAGAGAGTTCCATTAAGGATGAACCCCCCCAAAAAAAACATCACCAAGACACATCATAATTAAAATACCAAAGCTAAGAGATAAGGAAAAGAATACTAAAAGCTGTAAGAGAAAAGCAGTCTATTACCTACAGAGGAGCCCCCATAAGGATGACATCTGACTTCTCAACAGAAACATTAGAGGCCAGACGGGAATGGCAAGAAATATTGGAAGTAATGCAGAACAAGAGCCTACAACAACGACTTCTCTATCCAGCAAGGCTATCATTTAAAATTGAAGGAGAAATAAAAAGCTTCTCAGACAAAAGAAAAAAACTCAAGTGATTCATTACAACCAAACCAATGCTACAAGAAATGTTAAGGGGTCTGCTGTAAACAAAACAAAGGGGGAGGGGTAATTATTAAAAGAGGAATGTAGCTTTAAAGAATAAAATGGAAATAAACAACTACATATCAATAATAACCTTAAATGTAAATGGATTAAATGCTTCAATCAAAAGAAATAGGGTAGCTGCATGGATAAGAAAACAGGACCTATACATATGCTGTCTACAAGAGACACAACTCAAAACAAAAGATACACATAGACTGAAAGTAAAGGGATGGAAAAAAGTATTTCATGCAAGTGGAAATGAAGAAAAAGCTAGGGTAGCAATACTTATATCAGACAAAATAGACTTTAAAACAAAGGCTATAGTAAGGGATAAAAAAGGAAGGTCACTACACAATTATAAAGGGAGCAATCCAACAACAACAACAAAAAGAAACATACAAAATTAGGATATCTTATCACAAAAGGACATACGTTAGCAATAACAAAAAAAAGCAATAGATCGTATGTTTACACTTTGAATTTAATTATTTCTTAATTTAAAAATAAAAAATACATGTAGCCTGACCAGGCAGTGGCACAGTGGATAGAGAATTGGACTGTGATGTGGAGGACCCAGGTTCAAAACCCCAGGGTTGCTGGCTTGAGCAAGGGGTCACTCGTTCTGCTGTTACCCCCCACCAACCCTGGTCAAGGCACATATGAGAAAGCAATCAATGAACAACTAAGGTGACTAAGGATCCACAATGAAGAATTGATGCTTCTCGTCTCTCTCTTTTCCTGTCTGTCCCTATTTGTCCCTCTCTCTGTCTCTCTCTCTCTCTCTCTCTGTCACAAAAAAAAAAAATGTATAAGAAGAATAAAAAAAGTTACAGCAATGATATAATAAATAAGCTAACAATAAAGTTATAACTTAATAAAGATAAGGAAAGGGACTTCTTTTTTCTCTGATTTGCCAAAACTAGAATCACTTGGAATAACTATATTATTATGTTAATTTAATAGGCTTGAATATATTGCATGCCTCAACAGCAAAATGACTGGCAGGGCCACAACAGAGAGTAAAAACTGCTGGCAGCTTCGCCACTTGGGTCCATCACTATTGGGAGAATAGCACCACCTTACAGTAGCAATACCACGTAGGAACTACTGGACAATACTATTTTTTGTATTCAGAAATGAGAGAAAGTGGGAGTGAATCAGTAAATGAGAGGACTATAGAAAACATGCTTGCTATAGTAAAATCTGGGGACATGTAGGGTCAAACTCTCTGCAGTTCTGGAACAGTATCCCTGTGATAGCGCTCAGCAGGAATAAGGGAGCAGCAGCCTGAGCTTCATCATGCTTTGTCATATCTTCTGTGATCAATTAAACCATTATCTCATGCCAATCAGTAAAGAAAAGAGGCTAGTGGAGTCTTCAGGTGAAAATGGGACACAAATCTTTGTTTAGATAAATACATAACTAAAGTTTATTAAAGCATTCATGTTTACCAGTGACATCAGAATAGCTAAAGTCTTGGGATATGTACTCTTTAAAAAGGGGCCTGAGAAATAGTTATGTTCTTTGAGACATAGTTGGCAAATAACATTTAGAAACAAATTTTGCCCCCCTATAAATCCCACATGTCTCAAAGCACTTTTATAGGGTTTATGGACTAGGAGACAACCAAGTGAAATAGTTCACAGTATCCCAATTTTTCAGAAAGAGAAACTAAGGCTCAAATAAACTGCAAGTTCTACATCATATAACTCTAAAAGAGAGTTATGATTTTTTATTTTAATTCAGTGAGAGGAGCAGAGACAGAGACAGACTCCCGCATGTGCCTCAACCAGGGTCTACCCAGCAAACCCACTAGGGGGTGATGCTCTTCCTATCTGGGGTGTTGCTCAGTTGCTCAGCAACCAAGCTCTTCTTAGCACCTGAGGCAAAGGCCATGAGCCATCCTCAGTGCCTGAGGCCAACTCACTCCAATTGAGCCCTGGCTGCAGGAGGGGAAGAGGGGAAGAGAGTTAAGGAGAGAAAGAGAGAGAAACAGAGAGAGAGAGAGAGAGAGAGAGAGAGAGAGAGAGAGAAGAGGAGGGAGGGGTGGAGAAGCAGATCAGTTTTTCTTCTGTGTGTCCCGACAAGGAATCGAACCAGGGACAGCCATCCGCTGGGGCCAATGCTTTACCACTGAGCAAATCAGCCAGAGACAAGATTTTTTCAAATGTACTTTTTTTATTGATTTAGAGAGGGGTGAGGGAGAGAAACAGATACTTCAGTATGTTCCTGTATGCTTGCTGATCAGAGATCGAACTCACAATCTTTGCATAACTGGATGAAATTCTAACCAACTGAGAGAGCTAAGATTTTAACCAACATATTTCAACATATTTTGTTGAAATGTATATCCTTTCTTATTTTACTATAATAAAAATAAATAGCTCCTATAAAACTCCTTGATATATATCTATCTATCTTGAGGAGTAAATTCTTTTTTTTTTCCCCAAGTAGAAGACTTCTTGAAAAAAAATAGCAACATCAGCAGGTGTTAAACTGAATCAGTTAAAGTTTGAAGTTTGTGTTTGTATGTCAAAGTTGTTTTTTCCTAGTTTTATTGAAAAATAATTGACATGCATCACTGTATAATTTTAAGTATAGCATGATGGTGTGACTTATATATATATATTGTGAAATGATTAACACAGTAAGTTAAGCTAACATCCAGCAAATTCATTTTAACCTGTAACTCATTAGGGGGGAAATAGCCACTGATGTGGTAATAAGACATTTTTTGAAAATGTATAAATTTTTCCTTCAATTTATATTAAAATACCTGGTTCACAAATTTAATCTGAGATAGACATTTTAGAGACTAAATGTCTGAGTCTATCACCAAAGTGTCAACTTTTCAGTCAGACGTGCTATGATCTACTGCAGCCATGTTGTTAGCTCTACAAGTGCACACTACAACTATACTATGGCTTTGGTTGAAATAGATGTTGTTTCTAGAAAAAACTTTCAAACTTCTTAAAGAATGGTTCATTTTAATTGATGATATATTTGTTTATTCTTTGCTGTAGGCCATATGTTAAAAAAGAATTTTTATTTGAGATAAAAACACCTGGAGTTGATTTTCTATTCATCCATCTACGATCTGTACAATAATTATCAAGCTACCATAATGAACCTCTCTGATGGTCAATCAACAATTTCATAGTCTTTTGTGATACCTGCCTATTGTTACTTTTCTCTGAGCTCTACCTGCCTGCTAAGATCTCTCATTTTCTCTGCTTGCTCCATCACTAGTTTTTTCCTCTGGAATGCTTATGTATATAATCCTGAGTTGTGGTCATTCCCAGCTAGACTGATGCTAATTTCACCTCAAGTTACAATGTTGCAAACCTAAAAAATTCTGGACCCTGTTTATCAGTCTGGGTTTCTTGACCATTATTCTGCCAATACTTTCTGCCAAATTTGTGCACCATACTTCTTTTAGGGCCCTATTCTCACACTTCTTCTTTCCTCTTCCTCTCAGTGAACATGGAATAAAGACAGACTCATGTTCCATCAGAGTTCTTGCCTGTCAGTCTTGGCATTTCTTATGCTGCCCTATTTTATCATCATTATGCACAGCTCAAGAAAACACACATCAAAAACTCGTATTTATTTTTCATAAGGAGATTTTATGCATAATCAATTATTTGTCTTTAAAATTTTCAAATTTGTGTTTACAGAAAACAAATATTCATATCCTTTATAATAAAGAAAATATAGATGAAACAAATATATACATGCACAAGCTTTATTATATATACTATTAATAACTCTCTAAAAAATATAATTCCATCTATTCTAAATAGTCTTATGTTTGTCCTATTAGGTATATTTTCCACAATTCTCCACATTGCACCTAGCTTCATGAGCCTGAACTCTGTTTTTCATTATCAGGCTACAGGGATATCTGGCTTTTAATTTGTTTTGACCAATGGAGGGCTTCACTGTAGAACACCATTGTGGAAGAATAGAGAGAGGCTGACTTAATCTGCCCAATCCTTATAAAGCAGAAGGGAGACAGATGCATTCTTCTAGTTGGTAAGTCTCTTTCTTATACAATAGCTCTAAGTCATGAAAACACGCTGTCTCATTTCTCCTCCTGGCCTTTGCTAAGTCTTCTTGATTTCCTTTGTCCTACATCCACATATCAATAGTACCATCATCAAGTCCTCCTTACTCCCTTTATATGTATGTGACACCTGTTTTTCATAGGACTCTGACTGACACAGATTCCATGAACCAAGTTTAACTAAACAGTGTCTACTGCAAGTATTCAGTCTACTTTTGAAAAATAATTGTTCCTGAACAGAAAGGGAAGAAGTAACTGGTAAAAATTAGTTTACAACTCTTTAATCAAATTTTTAAATTCAAATTCTCATTGAAGATAGTCATAAATAAAGTAGACAAAGTTAAGAGAATATTTTATATAATTTAATGTTTAAGATTTAATTAAATATAATAATATTTGAGGTACAAAAGGAATAACTGAAATTTCTCCTTTCTTATTCAGTTTCTTTCATACTCAGATTTTTAAAAAATCTTTTTCAAGTCAGAAATTTCATGTTCAAAAATCAGGTTTATAATTATAATCTTGAGAGTCTAATAATTTTAGGTTTCCCCTTTCCTGTAACCCCCTTGGAAGCTGCATCATTAAATCATCATTTGTACACCATTTTTTTAACTGTAACTGATGAGCAGCACATTGAACTTCAGAACAATCAGCCAAACAATTATGTTAGGCTTTCAGAGAAGATATTCTGGCCTTTGTTTGAGTAAGAGAATTTTTTTTTTCCTGTATACTGCAATGATCATCCAGAAATATCTTTCTACACTCCAATCCAAAATTTCAGCTTTAGAGATATTTCTATTTTTGCATTATCATACAACTTATAAGATCAATCAATAACATCTGCTTTAGTAATTATGCAGTATGTATTTTTCCAGCTTTCTTGAAATGTATTCTGTTAGTCCTTCTAAGCCATAATACATCCTGATGTCATTGGTTAATCCAGTATTTTCCAAATGACTGTCAGCAAAGGAGTTAACCACCCTGATGTTTTATGAAGATTAGATACTTACTGATCTTCATAAAGTTCACTGATGTTCAGCATGATTGCCACTTATAACCCTGTATATTGGATAAAAATACCATTGAGGTTGTCTTTGATATCTTTGGAACTTGTAGACTCATTTGAACAACCTTTTGCACTGTGAAGAGCATTTAAAAGTCATGTGCAATAGACAAAAATCATTTGGACAAATTTATGTGGTATTCAATGCATTGTACATGTAGAGTTTGGAAATTAAGCACCAACATGTACCATGTTGCACTGCTCTGCATGGTAAGATGAAACTTTATTCATTGCATGTTTCTGTTTCTGGCCAGCTGGGTCACCAATTCCCAGATGTAAAAATATTTAAAACCACTGGGTTAAACAACATAACAAAAGCTATTAATGGTTCTGTTTCAAGACTGGTTTTCCCTTCTTTCTGAGCATACCACTAGTTCACAGTTCCCATGCTCTTGTGATCAGTTAGAGTTATTTGACAGGATTTGAGTTTGCTTGAGTGATGGGTGTCATTTTTAAACACAGCCTAGGAAAACCTCAAACCATGCAATCTCCATTGTCTTTCATTTTTCTGGCTGAATCAGGTAGAGGTAATCAACAGAGTGACCATGGAAATCATGTGTGAAAGACAATACAAGATCATTCACATAGGCTACTGCATAACTTCCCAGACCCTACCTGCCTGCCTGCCTGCCTGCCTGAAATTGCCTTTCATAGTAACTGAGCAGGAAATATACTTCTGTTTTGTTTGCATCAATATACATTTGGGCCTAGGTAGGCTTACACTAACACAAACAATATGACCAAATTTTTTCTTTCTCACTGATGGTTTAAAGTGGTTTTTATCATTTGTGCATTCACTTTTCTTAAACCTATATTTTTCTCTAAATACTACAGGTTTATTTCCCTTTACATGGAGGTTTTCCAAAATTAAGTCTGTTTTATAAACACATTTAATAGCTACTTAAAGAGAGTCTGATAAGATCCATGCATTCTGCTAGGTTCTTAAGATGAGCAAAAACAGATACATTTCTTGTCTCACAGACCTCACTGACTGGTGAAGAAAACAGACATTAATAACACAACGACAAAATAAATGAATATTCACAAATGGAGATAACTATTTTGAGAGAAAGAATAATATAAAACACCTGCATTGTTATGGCGGTGGGACAATCCTTTGATAAAGTAAATTAGTGAAGTCAGTTGAAGAAATAGGATTAAATCAGATTTTGCTTTTTTTGTAGGTGCTTATTGCATTCCGAGCAATAGAAACACCATGTGCAAAGATCCTATAGATGGACGGAGGACTTGGTAGTAAAACAGTCTGCCTGGAGCAAAGCCAACATTGGGATTTCAGATGAGGCCAAAGAATTTTCAGACGAGAGCCAGATTATGCATGACTGCACTAGCCAGTCTCCTTTCCCATTAGCTTTGTAAATCACTGCAACTTGACTTCCACATATTCAGAAAACTGGCTTTGTCAGGATCAATTATCAGTTATCACCATTGATTTTTATTACTACTGACACTCTCTCTTTAGAGTTATTCCCACTTCTGTTGGAAAGTTTAGTGCCTCACATTCTTCATTCCTCTGTAACACTATGGAAGATTGTGTTTTCCATTGTTGCAATGACTCCAGTCCATGTTCTTCCAGAAACTTGCCACTACCTTATCAAGATACAGTTTATTTTTTCTTTTCTGTTTGGCTTCCTTAACAAGCAGAATGTATCAAAAGTAATGCTACTTCACTTACAAGGCTAGTTCATAAAAAGAAATATAACTTCTACCTGACTCTCTCTTGAGACCATCACTCCGACCCAGATATTATGTTGTGATAACGCCAAGGCCACATGGAGAGGTCACAATAGGTGTTCCAGCCAAAAGTCCAAGCAAAAGTCTCAGCCAGCTGACATTATCAACCTCCAGATATAGAGAGAATAAGCCTACAGATGATTCCAGACTCCAAATTTCAAGGTGCTTTAGTTGATGAGAGAAGTAAACACAAGCTTCCCCGTCCAAAATGTACATTTATGAGCAAAATAAATGCTGTCAGTTTTATTCCTCCAAATTCTGGAGCAGTAGTTTGTTATTTGGCAAGAGGTGATTTGAATAAATATTCTGATCACTTCTCAGTTTTCTTAAGTAATCTTCTTTAGGGTAATAGTGTAGTCCACTGTCTTTTTCTAAATTAACCTTCCTGGGTTTGAAACATCACTTATCACTTGATAGTTATGTAATGTAGTACAAGTTATTGTATTCATTTTATTTATTTGTAAATGAAGGAAACAATGGTAAATATCTCAGGGTATTATTATCCAGATTAAATGAAATAATTCATGTTAAGCATTTATTATGGCATCAGGCACATAATAAATGCTAAATAAATGTTGCAATTGTATTTTAACTCTGAAACTTTGGAGTTTCCCAGTATTCTATCCACAATTGCATTGTCTTCTTATCTGACATATTCTTCCCAGCATTCTACTTCCATTGCCTCCAACTACCACCTTTTTTAAGTGATATTTTATTTTCTTTTACTTGAGTAATTTTTAGACAATAATCAAAACCAAATGCATATTATAATTTTTCAGAATTGTCTTATATGCAGCAACATTTACTGTTTTTTCTTCTTTGGCATAACAGATGAATACAGAATTTTTAAAAATTAGGATGTACTGGATACTTTAAATGAAAACTATGAGCATCACTTTATACTTAGATAACTTTCTGGTAAAATAAGAACCAAAGAAAACCTGAAGCTGAGGAAGAATGACAAAGTACTTGGAGGAAATTTTAATTTCTGAAGAAATTTGTCCCTGGCCAGTTGGCTCAGCAGTAGATCATTGCCCTGGCATGTGAAAGTCCCAGGTTTGATTCCAAGTCAGAGCACACAGAAGAAGTAACCATCTGCTTCTATCCTCCCCTCCCCCTTCTCTCTCTTTCTCTCTCTTTTTTCCTCTCCTGCAGCCATGACTCAAATGGTTTGAGCAAGTTGGCCTTGGGCACTGAAGATGGCTCCATGTCCTTGCCTCAGGTACTAAAATAGCTCAGTTTCAGAACAACAGAGAAATGGCCCCAGATGAGCAGAGCATCACCTGGTAGGGGATTGCCAGGTGGATCTTAGTTGGGAAGCATGGGAATCCCAACTGGGGCACATGTGAGAGTCTGTCTCTCTACCTCCCCATCTCTCACTTGATGAAAGAAAGAAAGAAAGAAAGAAAGAAAGAAAGAAAGAAAGAAAGAGAGGAAGGAAGGAAGGAAGAAAGGAAGGAAGGAAGGAAGGAAGGAAGGAAGGAAGGAAGGAAGGAAGGAAGGAAGAAAAAGAGAAAGAAAGAAGAGAAAAAAGGGAAGAAAGGAAGGAAAATATGAAGAAAGGAAGGAAGAAGGAAGGAAGGAAGGAAGGAAGGAAGGAAGGAAGGAAGGAAGGAAGAAAAAGAGAAAGAAAGAAGAAAAAAAAGGGAAGAAAGGAAGGAAAATATGAAGAAAGGAAAGAAAATAGGAAGGAAGGAAGGAAGAAAGGAAGGAAGGAAGGAAGGAATTTGTTTAGAAAAGGAATATACTTTTTTTAAAAAGTAAAAGTTGGACAGATACAAAGGCAAAAATTTTAATTATCTCTATTTAGAATGGTTAGTAATTTAAATTTTGCTTGTTTTTAAACTCTCCATGATTCTGTGGTATTTGCTTCTTGTTTTATGCACTAACCTATTTGAACTATTTGTCTAAAAAATAATTTTTAATTCTTAATAAGAAGTTTATATTTATCACTTTTAAAATGCACTACTCTTTTTTTTAATTTATTTTATTTTTATTTTATTCATTTTAGAGAGGAGACACAGAGTGAGAGAGAGAGAGAGAGAAAGAGAGAAAGAGGGGAGGAGCTGGAAGCATCAACTCCCACATGTGCCTTGACCAGACCAGTGCAGGGTTTTGAACTGGTGACCTCAGTGTTCCCAGGTCGACGCTTTATCCACTGCGCCACCACAGGTCAGGCAAAAAATGCATTACTCTTTAAATCAGTATTCTCAGTAGAAATAACCTATGCAAGTGATCGTGAGTAACCTTGCATAGTTGATAAAATGAAAATGATTATTAATAGCACAATGAATCTTCCAAAAATATATAGTAAGAATTATGTCTATGAATACTTTACTTCATCAGATGTAGTCATGTGCACTGCTTCTTGGTTCAAGGCTAATAGTGGCTAACATAATAGAATATTCGCTACATGCCAGGCACAATACTATTTAGCTTATTTAATATCACTAATTCTCAAGAGAACATGATGGTACTATTATTATCTAAAGTTTTTATATGGCACAGAAAGATTAAACATATTGTTTAAACCTACCTAGTAACTTGGTACTTATCTAGGCAGGTACTTGTTGTGGTTGGGTTTAGATGACCACTGTTCATCTCTAAAACCCCACTTATAGTCATTTTGACATTTACTGGACCTTTGGGATCTTTAGTATAAAGTCTAAACTCTTAAGCATTGGCAGTCATGATCTTCCATGACCTGGCCTCAGTTCTTGTTGCCTACTTATCTCTTCCCGCCTTTCTCTCTATGTCATCTAGGCTCCAAATAAACCTAGAAACATAGATTTTTTTCAGCTGTATAGTATTCCACTGTCTTTTTTTAAACTCTTATATTTGATATGTTTTTTGGGCTGGGTGAAAAAGGTGAAGCAATTAAGCAAAACCAAACAGAAAACAAAGCCTCATAGACACAGAAAACATGGTGATTACAAGAGGAATGAGGAGGGGGAAGAGGAGGAGGGAGAGAGTAAAGGGGGCATAAATGGTGAGAGAGGGAGACTTGACTTTGGATGGTGAGCACACAATACAATATACACATGAGGTATTATAGAATTATTCACCTGAAACCTATATAATTAACCAATATTATCCCAATATATTCAATAAAAATTATTTTAAACACTCTTACATTTGGTATCCTTTTCTTCTTCCTTTTAGTTTGTCAAAATTTTAAACATCATTGTCAGCTCAATGAAGCAGTGTCTTCTCCATGGAGACTTACTTGACTCAGCTAGCCCTATTCATGAGACAGAAAGAAGTTCTTTCTCTTTCTTTAAAACATCTTTACTACCTCCCCTGTATTTATTTAATAGGTAATATCCTAAGTTCCCCGAGAGGAGGGATCTTCTTCTCTGTTTTCCCCAAATGACTGGTATATCTTCTTTTTCTGTTGCTTTAAAACCTTGAGTAAAATCAGTATTCAAAAACTTTTTGTTTGATTTGAATGAGATTCATCATTCTATGGCTCTCCACAACACAGCAAACATTCTAAGCAATTGTGAATAATTACTGTTCATAGTAACTTGAGGAAGAACTTTTTATATTAACATGTTTTGATGTTCTAGGTCAGTGGTTCTTAACCTGGGTTCTATCGAACCCTAGGGGTTCGATGAGTCGGTCTCAGGGGTTGGGAGAAGCCTCTGCCTTGGAGGCCAGAATAAAGTAATACCGTAATTTGTTATGAGTTCATGCACTTTGTTGGTTTTGTTCTTTGAACAAGGTGATGTTCATGCACGGCTCATTTTGTGCACCAGTAAGAAAACATATACCTATGTCTTGAATTTGGAAATAAAATCATATTTTATTTATCACTAAAGAAGAGTTCGGTGAATGCGCATATAAAACTGGTGGGTTCGGTACCTCAAAAAAGGTTAAGAACCACTGTTCTAGGTATATAGTATCTATTTAAGATGAATAAAGTAGCTGACCTCTCAAATTGTTTTATATGATAAAATGTTAATGACAAACATGTTTCCTATTATCCAAATAGATTAGCAAAGACAGCTCAAAGGCCAAGTGATGTAGTCAGAAAGCTCAGGTCACAATGTTATTTGATTAATCTAAAGCATCGATTTTCAACTGGTATACCACAACATTTTTAAAACAAGCAATACCTGACTATTCAGAGGCACTAACCTCTTTTCTCACAGATTGTCAAATAACAAAAAAGAAAAAAAGACAACAGACAACAATATCTGCCTGGTGTTAATGAATCAAAACTATACTACCAATTTTTTGTCAGATTGGCAAATATATGTTTTTGCTGTGCCACAGAATTTTACTTGTATGGGAACCACAGAATTTTAGTAATTAGTTTTTGTGTGCTGTGAAATGAAAAAGGTTGAAAATTTCTGCTATAAAGTAATTTTGATGTTCAGACATGATAATCTAATCAGAAAGATAAGACTCCATTTTCTATATTCTTCATAATGAACTACATGCAAATAAATTCATTTTTTCAAAATAAAGATGTCACAGTATATCTTCTAAAAATAACATAATAAATGTTCATCTCACTGATAATGCATTTTCATTTCATGTACTCTACACAACAAGCTAATCCATCTCTGGTAGATTGTCAAAAGAAACAATGACATTTTCTTCATTTGGTATTTGATGCCTCGTAACAACATTTAATTCCATAGACAGATTTGTCCTTAATTTTTTTAGCGGTCATCAGTCTTATAAATTCTTTTTTCTTATTTGCTCTATGAGGAATTTATCAACCATCCTGTTTGATTTGTCCAATATGACCAATTATGTCTCCATCCTAACTCAAAGTTGATGGATTTTTACAATTATTTATTCATAACAGTTATATAAAAAATTTTACTGTATCTGATTTAATGGTCATTGGGCAACAAAGTACCTAATTCAATAGACACCAGGATTGTCTCCTGCTGTATAGATAGAGCCACTATGGTAGCACTTACAGAAGCCAATTGATTTAGCATCAAGAGAAACAATCCGAAGGCAAAAAAATATTGTGGCTCAACCCTCTATTCCACTAGGAGTGGGAGTGTTTGATTAGCATATTCTCAAAGAGTTGTATAAACCAGGTAGAAAAAACAGGGAGTGCTTAAGTTTAAACACCATGACAAGAGAGATATTGACTACATGAATTTTCTCTGCAACACAATTACGCTGCTGTATATAAAACCACACATTTCAATTACTTTGAGGTATTAGCTAATCAGTTCAAGCAAGTTTAGTGTTCTTAATGGAGCTTAATCAGACTCTTACAGAAAATATTTTTATGCAAATCAATTCACCAAATAATAGGACTACAATTTATTTTTCTCTTTTCTGACATGTGTTGGAGATCTGACCTCTTAAGGCATCATCCTATATACTGGGAAGCTAAGATTTACTATTCTTGGCTTTGAGATGCATGAAGGAAAGCAAATGAGAACATAATTGCAGAGCTTCCAAAAGAGGGCCAGTGAATATACTCCATTAGAAGAAGACCCCCAGTTCCTCATACTTGCAAACTTTTCATAACCCATTTCTCCTTTTTAAGCTTCTTGCCACTTTCATCCTGATGAAAGTCATCCACTGTGGTTCTTAGTCTGCTGTCTGGCACCACATTGTTCTCACCTGGATTACTATAACTGAGTATGCTTATTCTCCCGAAGATGCCCTTGCCATCTGTAATACTACTACTAAATTCTTTTGTATCTTGACAGCAGGCTCAGTTGCTGGTGTTTAGACATTAAAATGCCTTGAAAAAAACATTTTTATAACAATGAGGTTTATAATCAATATATATGTTTAATGGAACAATGTTTTATTTTCTGGAAGGATGATTAGGCAACTCTAACAGTTGATGGAAACGTCATTTCTGGCTGACCCGTAGTGGTACAGTAGATAAAGCGTCCACCTGGTAACACTGAGGTCACCGGTTGGAAACCCTGGGTTTGCTCAGTCAAGGTACATATGGGAGCTGATGATTCCTGCCCCTCACCCCTTTTCTCTCTCTCCTCTCTTTCTTTAAAAATGAATAAATAAAAAATAAAATGTCATTTCTGCCTGGGAGCTAAAAGGTTAACTCAGGTTTGCATCACCAACCAAGGTAAAAATTTGTTCTGCTTTGGTTTAGGTGTGTAATTCCTATGTTGTGCATGTGTACACACACACACACACACACACACACACACACACAATAACACATAGAAGTTAACAATGGAGATTTTACATTAATAAGTTAATTAGATTCTTTTTTCTTTACATGTTGCCAACAAAATAATTTTAATGGCTTGACCAGGAAGTGGCGCAGTGGATAGAGTGTTGGACTAGGACATGGAGGACCCAGGATTGAAATCCCAAGGTCACCAGCTTGAGCGTGGGCTCATCTGGTTTGAGCAAGGTTCAATAGCTTGAGCCCAAAGTCACTGGCTTGATTGAGCAAGGGACCACTAGCTTTGCTGTAGCCCCCCCCCCCCCAGTCAAGGCACATAGGAGAAAGCAATCAATGAACAACTAAGGTGCTACAACAAAGAATTGATGCTTCTCATCTTTCTCCCTTCCTGTTTGTCTGTCCCTGTCTGTCCCTCTCTCTGTCTCTCCCTGTCCCTGTCAAAAATAATAATCACAAATAATAATAATAATAATAATTTTAATGTATTCCTTGGACTGTACTAGGGGATCAATTTAGTCCAAACATTAAAATAAGTAGTACTTTGTAAACATATTCTAAGTGAGGTTTAGGGGCATCTATAGGAGTTCTTGATTTACTTAAGCATTCTCTCACTTATTATAAATATGGCCTGTGGCTATGTACATTTTATAAATCATCTACACTACTCAAAAACATCTGAAGCATGTTAATCAGGCTAAAATAAGAGATACACTAAAGAAATTCAATATAAGCATGTAGCAGAGTGAACTTTCTGACCCCTCTTTATTGAACAGAGTTAAATCTATTACTTAGAATTAGGAAACAGCAACACAGGGACGATTTGCTACAGGGCTATCAGATTTCATAACAATCAGTGACAATGAAGGAACCATGTTGTGAATTTGAGAGCTGAGTTTAAATTAAAATAAAATGCCCTAGATTAGGCATTGGATAAAGCAACTCGTTATATTCTTAGATTTAATTAGATTCTCTTCTGCCTTATATTCTTTTATCTAAGCTAAGTAATTAAGTCCATTTTACTTTCTAATTGGATTATAGTGTACATCTTGCTAAATCCAAATATAAGATAATACTGTATATAGGTGCTAAATATATATTGCTTTTTTATAGGTATCCTGCCTATAAAATGCTGCTCTGGATGTAAAAATACATCTTAAAATAGATTTGACTGCAGCAATAGTGTTTGTCTTTCCAGGGAAATTGTAAAACATGATTGTACATTTCAGTCATGTGCCCTACTAAGTCCTTACTTTGTAAAGCAGAGGCTTTTGGAATCTGAAAGGAAAATTTTTTCTAGTGCAAAGGAAATTGGATGACACCAGTAAATATATAAAGAGGGACTAAGGGGTCCAGAAAACAAGATGCAGATCACTGAAAATGGGATATGTCCCTATATTAAGACAATGCTAGACTCTGAAGGATTATGGTTATGAGTCAGACATATCATTTGATGGTGCAGCTTGGCCAATTGTCTTGAAAATTTTGAGTTATTTTTGAAGATGACTTTTGAAGTATAATAGCTAAATGTGAGCATTTCTAATCCAGGAATAGTGATAAACATTTTATACAAATCAGCTTATTTAACCTAAACTTTATCTACCAAAGTAAATATTTACTTATGTCTACTTTACAGGAAACTGTAAAGAAAATTGAAGAATAGAACTGAAAGTGCCTTGACCCTTGAACCTGTTTCTGTATGATTTCACAGCATATGCATGTTTTAACCACTATCTCTTTCTGCAATAATTCTAATTTAATCAAGAGTTTTAAGAATCTCTCTCAGACTCCATTTTCCCAGGTGTAAAATGGAGACTGAAGTACCTACAATTTTTAGTGGTTAAATCATTTGTATTTTAAATACATGATTAGTACGACATCATCAGGGAACACATTAGGCAGGTTAATATGTTCTTCTTTATCCTGAAGCCACAGCTAGAAGAATTGATTATCTGCTACTTGAATAACAAAAAATAGCATGTAGTCAGCATTGATAGCTTCTGAACTGGTCTTCTTGCTTCCCTCTTAGTCTCCTATGGTTTATTTCTAGCTATAAGCCAAAACAATCAAAATAAAATACAAGTCAAGTCATGCCAATACTTTGTCCAAAACTTAAATGGTTTCCCCCTCCACACAAAATATAATTCAAAGTTTTCTTTGTAGTTTACAAGGTTCTCCATGATCAGCCCACACAAACCATGTGACTTGGTGTCGTATCACTCACCTGCTCTGCACACTGATTCAGTCGGACAGTCCTTGATATTTCCTCAAATATTTCCTCAAACACTGGCAAACATTCTCAGTCCAGGGCCCTTGTACTCTACCATTCCTTCTTCCACATACATATGCACATCTTGCTCTTTCTCTTAATGAAACTCTCAGCTTAAATATCACCTTCTCTGAAGTATATTCCCTGCCAGTCTATGCCAAATAATATGAAACAGCACAAACACTCCACCAACACAACTCTCTTCACTATTCCCATTTAGTCTGCTTGATTTTTCCTCATAGCATGTGTTATGTAACTCTAGAAGGGTGGGCAAAGTAGGTTTACAGATTCGAGTATATGAAACAGTTTATTCTTGTGATTGTTAATTATTATATTACTTATTTATATTATTTGTCTTATTATTATTGTTATATTTTATATTCTTATTTATGATTTATCTTTTAGGTAATGATAGCTGGTAATAATCATAACCTATCTGTCATTTTCCTTATGAACAATTATAAACCTACTTTTCCCCACTCCTATATTTATTTACTTATGTTTCTATAATTTTTATGATTGCCTTACATTTACTGAAACAGATTCCATGAGGTAAACAGAAGGACTTAATTAGCTTTGTTCATTGCAATATCTCCAGAGTAGAATAAAGTGTTTGAGAGATTGCATAAATTCAAGTTTAATAATAATGAACAGTGAATAAATGAATGAATGGGTCTATATTAATGACCATTTTATTAAAAGTACTATCTCTAGCATTATGAAATGTATGGTTTCTTACATATATTTTTCAAGGGTTTTTCTTTATTCTATGACACCAAATATTCTATAAACACTCAGCCATTACACTGCAAATACAGTTAAGAAGGAAGAAAGATCTAAGTTGGTGAGGTCCTAGAAACAGGACTGCTTGAGTATATTATCTGATTTTTTTTTTTTTTACAGGGACAGAGAGAGAGTCAGAGAGAGGGACAGATAGGGACAGACACACAGAAACAGAGAGAGGTGAGAAGCATCAATCATTAGTTTTTCATTGCCGTTGTGACACCTTAGTTGTTCATTGATTGCCTTCTCACATGTGCCCTGACCGCGGGCCTTCAACAGACAGAGAAACCCCTTGCTGGAGCCAGTGACCTAGGGCCCAAGCTGGCGAGTTTTTGCTTAAGCCAGATGGGCCCGCACTCAAGCTGGCAACCCCGGGGTCTCGAACCTGGGTCCTTTGCATCCCAGTCCAATGTTCTATCCACTGCACCACCTCCTGGTCAGGCTTATCTTATTATTTTTAATACCTGTATTTCTCTAACCTTTAGAGCCAGGCACATTTAGCAATCTACTCTAGGTTAATCTCATATTTTATTTTGAGTGTAATCCAATCAGTATATAATATGACTTAAACTAGTAAATTAGCAATATCAGCTTTAATGTTGGCTCCTGTCTATCCTGATTTGCCAGTATGTATCTGAATCACCTGTAGGAATGGATTGAAACTTTTACCCCATATTTCCTATTAGTATTTCTATTCCTATCACTCTGCCAAGTGCTCCTAATGTTTGTTCCATTCAAGCACACCTCGGAATGTGCCCCAAATCCTTGCTCTTGGAACCTCTGGTTATTTGCCTAGCCCTGCGATTTTGGATGATATCCAATCTCCACTCTGAGTTGTCATCCCACTGCTTTAGTTATGATGTTCACCTGATTTCATAATTTTGAAGGATGTTTTAATTTAACAAATACAAATCATTCTGAACAGTGCTACTGACTAAAGAAAAAAAATACTAAATATATCTAAGTCAATAGCCACATATATTTAACATATATTGGTATTTATTTTTACTGCTGGTTAAGTGTACATATACTACCAAGATGTACATGAATATTTTAAGATTTCTAAAATATTACAGAATGTTGTAGTAAGTTACTTGGATATGAGAAATGGGGTTCCAGAGAAACTATAAACAGCAACATAACAGCCTTTCTGTATATCAAAATTTTACCTTGGTTCATTGCAATAGTTTTCTGTTAATCTTTAATGAGACAATGAAATAAAGCACTTTGTAAGCTTTCAAGTGATTTAATACGTAAACTGTGACTTGGTTATAAAATATAATTCAAAGTTACATAATTTTTCAAGTGAAGTTGTGAACTATTGAATTCATCATTTAAAATATTGTCATTTCTTTACCACATGGCTTTATAAATGTTATGAATAAAAATAGCATTTTTTTATCTTATACATGATAAATATTTCCAAAAATGATTATAAAAATAACAAGCATGACATATTGGAAAAATTGGATTAGGATGAAATTACTATATTAGAAAACTGGAAATTTGATATATCATAATATGAAGCAAAATAATTTGTGGTTTACAGAACACATGTCTGTGTGTTTATAATTACATTTTTTACATCAAATGTGAATAATATTTCTTCTGAGCGATGAAAAATTAAAAATAATTTTAAATGACATCTCCAGAAAGAGATATTTAACATTCAACACATTATTATAATTTTTGATGTATCCCATCATACATAAAATTGGGCATCATGGGATGCCCAATATATATGACTATCTGAAAGGACCAAGTCAGAACTTTTATGTCTTCAGACCAAAATCCAATAGAGCATCTTGAGTTTGGTTAACTATTCAGACTTCTCCTCTAGTTTTTATTTATTTATTTTTGTGACAGAGATAAAAGGAGAGACAGAGAGAGGGACAGATAGAAACAAAAAGACAGGAAGGGAGAGAGATGAGAAGCATTAATTCTTTGTTGCGGGTCCTTAATCCTTGATTGATCTCTTCTTCATATGTGCCTTGACAGGTGACTACAGCAGAGTGAGTGACCCCTTGCTCAAGCCAGCGACCTTGCGCTCAAGCCAATAACTTTGGGCTTTAAGGCAGTGACCTTTGGGCTCAAGACAGTGACCATGGGGTCATGTCTATGACCTCACATTCAAGCCAGTGATCCTGCGCTGATCCTGGTAAGCCCAAGTTCAAGCCAGATGAGCCCACGCTCAAGCAAGTAACCTCGAGGTTCCAAACCAGGGTCATCTGCATCCAAGCGCAACGCTCCCTTCACTGCACTCTGAGTCCCAGTCCAACGCTTTACTCACTGGTCAGGCTTCTCTGTCTTTTAAGTACTTTCTTTTTCTATCTCTAACAGTCATTGCCTTGGGTTGGTGCTTTTTGTGTTCTATGAAAATTTCATCTTTTGTTGACAAATGTCCTATGCCATTAAGCTCCCAAGTTTTACTTACCTTGTATAATAAATATTTCTTTCCTGTAGAGAAATTTTAGACACTTTTTTGTGATTTAAATAAATTCAGGCAACTTTTTTTTTTTTGTCTGAGATTTAATACTATTCATTGCATCATTATGTCCTGGTTTTCATGGAGAACATATAACAAGAAGTTTCAGATGGTCAAAAATGCATCAGGATCTCAACAGGGGTATTCAATATTACAAATCAAAATTCTCTCTTTAAAAAAATGCAAGCTCATATCTCACCATAAGAAAGGCTATATGTGAAAAATCCACAGCTAATAACATACTCAACAGTGAAAGGCTGAAACTTACCATCTAAGACCAGGAACAAGATGAGGGTACCCACTATCACCACTCCTTTTCAACACAGTACTAGAAGTCCTCACCAGAATAACTAGGAAAAAAAAAAAAAGTAAAAGGCATCCAAATTTGAAAGAAAAAAGTAAAAAATATTTGTTGCTTGATTATATGGTCTTGTATATAAAAAATCCAAAAGGGTCCACCAAAATTTTTTTAAACTAATAAAAGCAACAAGGTTGCAGGATACAAACTCAACATACAAAAATCATTTTGATGCATTAAGAATAAACTCTATGAAAAAGAAACCAATCTCATTTACAGTAGCATATAAAACAATAAAAATACATATGAATAAATTTAATTAAGGATGTGAAAAATATATATCCTGAAAACTAAAAGACATTGATGAAAAATAAATGGTGAGACTATATGAGACATGGACAAGAGTGTGGTGGTTATGGGGTGGGGGGAGGGAAGAGACGATGGGAGAGGGGGGAGGGGAGGGGCACGGAGAAAGACAGATGGGGGTGACAGAGGACAGTTTGACTTTGGGTGATGGGTATGCAACATAATTGAATGATAAGATAACCTGGAGATGTTTTCTTTGAACATATGTACCCTGATTTGTTAATGTCACCCCATTAAAATTAATATAAAGAAAAAAAGAAAAAAAAATAAATGGAAGGAGACAAAAAAAAATAGGGACATATTCCCTGTTCATAAACAGAAAGAGTTAATATTGTTTAAAATGTCCATATTATACAACACCATCTATAGATTCAATCTAATTGCTTTCAAAATCCCAATGGCATATTTCACAGAAATAGGAAAAACACCCTAAAATTTGTATGGAAACACAAAAGACACTAAATAACCAATCCTGAGAAAGAACAAAACTGGAGGCATTGAACTTCCTTATTTCAAACTATCTTGCAAAGCTATAGTACAGAAATAATATGTTGCTGGCATAAAAACAAACATATCAATCAATATAAAAAGAGAATCAAGAATTCAGAAATAGCCTTGTCTGTAGTGGTACAGTGGATAAAGCGTCAACCTGGAATGCTGAGGTTGCTGGTTTGAAACCCTGGTTTTGTCTGGTCAAAGAGGAGAAGCAACTACACTGAGTTGATGCTTCCTGCTCCTATCCCCACACTTCTCTCTCTCTCCTTTTTCTCTAAAATCAATAAATAAAATAAAAAAAAATTGTAACTACAACAAACTAAAAGAACTTTCTCCCAGATGCACTCAACAAAAAGAAAAGACAGCCTGCTGAATGGAAGACAATATTTGCAAACTACAGTGGTACCTTGACACATGAGTTTAATTTATTTCATAGCTGAGCTCCTGACTCAATTTGCTCGTGTGTCAAATCAAATTTCCCCATTTAAATTAATGGGCATGCAATTAATCCGTTCCAGTCCCCAAAAACCACACATATTTTTTGTTTTATATGCTTTTATTTCTTTTTTTAAAATTTATTTATTTTTGTGACAGAGAGAGGAATAGATAGAGACAGACAGACTGGAAGGGAGAGAGATAAGAAGCATCAATCATCAGTTTTTTGTTGCAACACCTTAGTTGTTTATTGATTGCTTTCTCATATGTGCCTTGTCTGCAGGCCTTCAGCAGACCGAGCAACCGAGCCAGTGACCTTGGGTCCAAGCTGGCAAGCTTTTGCTCAATCCAAATGGGCCCATGCTCAAGCTGGTGACCTTGGGGTCTCGAACCTGGGTTCTCCGCATCCCAGTCCAATGCCCTATCCACTGCGCCACTGCCTGGTCAGGCGAGAAGCATCAATTCTTTATTGCAGCACCTTAGAGGTTCATTGATTGTTTTCTCGTATGTGCCTTGACTGGGGAGCTACAGCAGACCGAGTGACCCCTTGCTCAAGCCAGTGACCTGAGGCTCAAGCTGGTGAGCCTTGCTCAAACCAGATGAACACATGATCAAGCTGGTGACTTTGGGGTTTCGAACCTGGGTCCTCCGCATCCCAGTCCAATGTTCTATCCACTTGCCACAACCTGGTCAGGTTGTTTTATATGCTTTTAAATAAGAAAATGTACTTTATAAATAACAAACACACACATAATATATATTATACACACACACATAATAAGAGAGAATGTGAAGAAATAAACTGGTTTTTGAAATGTTATTACCATCAAGATCAGGCGAAGATGCTGGCGGAGGGAGAGGAGACTGGCATAGAAGGTTTTCATTTCATGCGCTATCGCTTAACATAACTTACTCTCTCCACACTTAACACTATCTAGAAAAGGTGGTGGAAGCTCGTGATTCAAATATCCACTTGTGATTTAAATAATCCCACGAGTGACTGCATGTCTCTCAAATTGCTCGTGATTTAAAGTGCTCGTGTGTCATGGTACCACTGTATTAAATAGATCAATACCCATTATTTATAACGAACTCATACAACTCAATAACACCCCCCCAAAAAAAAAACTATCAAGTAAAAATAATCTATCCTTTAATCAAACTTAATTTCTTAAACATGCTTCTACTAATATATAATATTTCCTGTTCTTTTAAATGCAGTTTCTTCTAATAAAATCTCCCCTAAACTTCAATTTAATCTATCACAATTTTCCCTATCCTCCTTGTTCAATAAATATGGACCCCTAAAAGAATCCCTTATTCCAGACAGGTGTGAGTCCTTCCTCTAAAGCTTAATAGAATTGGATTTCTGTTTCTTTGGACATATTTTTTTTACTTCATAGATCACATTTATACTATTTATTTGTACGTGTGAGCGGGAGTAGTTTAACTTGAAGCCTTGTACAGTAGATACTCCCAGTCGGTATTTTAAAAAATGGGTGGTTGAGGTAACTCTCTGTGAAATAAGGACTACAGAATTGTTTTGCAATCTATCTAAAATGTGTAATACAAACATATTCTCAAAAAGCTCCATAGCCTGACCTGTGGTGGCGCAGTGGATAAAGCGTCGACCTGGGAACACTGAGGTCACCAGTTCAAAACCCTGCACTGGTCTGGTCAAGGCACATGTGGGAGTAGATGCTTCCAGCTCCTCCCCCCTTTCTCTCTTTCTCTCTCTCTATCTCTCACTCTGTGTCTCCTCTCTAAAATGAATAAAATAAAAATAAAATAAATTAAAACAAAAAAGCTCCATAGTGTGAAGAATTTGAACGTTAATGCTCTTGTCTACCTTAATAAGAAAATAAGTGTTTTGTGCTATTGTGCCATTTGTTTAAAAAAAAAGTCCAATATAAATATACTAAGAACAAGTTGCAATATTTTATTTTTAAACTAAAAGAGAGTATATTTTGCACCTTCCCTGTCCTGTTTTTAAAACCCATGAAATAATATACTTCATGTTCTTGATGCTGTTCTTAACTTGACTGATAAAAGACTTGCAGTTGTCATTTTTGACATTTGGGTTTAATTAAAATTATCACACCATATTATTATCATCTTATTTAATTGCTGTTCAAATTTCAGATGACACCTAGAGAATGACTGTAAGACCTGATTGTTTTCAATGTGATCATTTTTCAAGCCATTTCCCATAAGTGCATGTCAGGTGGCTCTGTTTCTTTTTGTAATTAAGACAATTTTATATCTCAATTTATCTTCAGACAGTCTTACTACTCTGTTGTTAATGTGTTTGCTCTGACTTTGCTAGCAGAACTGATCTTGTTGATTTTCTATTAAACTAGGTAGAGAAATAGCCCTGTATTATCTCCATAATATTTGTCTTCCTAAGTCACTTATCAATTCTTATTACCGTGAATGTAGGAGTAATTGAAATCCTGTGTTATCACCCACCACTGCTGTGACTTGAATTCTTCCCTGTGATGCTTTTCTATCTTTTCTCATTATAAAATTACGTCTGGTAATTTATGTACACTTTGAATATTCTAATTCAGTTTTGTGTGATATGAGGAACATGGATATCCTGCAATCCAGCCACAAGATATTTCATATTAGGCATGGGAATTTAATACAGACACAACTCGATTTACAATGGGGTTACTCCTAATAAACCCATCATATACTTAAAATATAAATAAAAAATACATTCATTACACCTAACATACCAAACATCATAGTCTAGCCTAGGGCTACCTTAAATATGCTTCGAACACAATATCAAAAAACAAGCAACAACAACCAAAAAAATCACTGGCAACACAGTACACCAGTGATTTTCAACCAATGTGCTGCAAGAATTTTTAAAACATGCAATACCTGACTATTTAATCACTGGTGTCTTTTCCCTTAGATTGTTTTTTAAAAATGGCAACAGCCAGCATAACAATAGCCACTTGTTATAACCTGTGAATAACCTGCCTTGAACCAAAAATATATAGGTCATATAATAATGTTGAATCTTATTGTTTATGCCACATAACTTTTAAAAAGTTTCTTTGGAGCAAAAAGGGTAATAACTATTATTTGTTTTTGTAAATTAATCAAAATTGTACCTATTTTTTTGTCAGGTTGGCAAAAAATACATTTTTTGGTGTGCTGCTGAGATTTAATAGATTATGTAAGCCATGAAATAAATGAGTTTAAACATTGCTGTAGTATACTGTAGTGCAGTGGTTTTCAACATTTTTACACTTGGAGATTGGTGAAAATGGGAGAATTATTTTGGGGACCATTAAGGCAGAAATAACCCTGAACATAAGTGAATTTGATTATGATCATTGGGTCTATAATCTTCATAGACATTAAGATGGTGAACTCTTTTATGAACTAACATAAAATTTCTGGCAGATTGGTCCTTTGACTGGTGGTTGAAAAACACTGCTATAGAGTACCCTTTAATCTCATGATCACATAGCTGACCGGGTGAAGCAGCTCCCTTCAAATGTCTACTGTTACAAGAGAGCACCATATTGCATATCCGTGGCCTAGGAAAAGATTAAAATCTGAAGTACAGTTTTTATGGAATGTGTATCAGTTTGGCCCCATTGTAAAGTTGAAAAATGTTGTTGGACCATCATAAGTAAGATACTACCTATATATGAAAACCATGCTATATTACTAAATGTGTTCCAATATAGAACACATGAGATTATTAAGAAAAATGAATAGAAAAGCTTGCTTATTATTTTCTCAGACTAATAATAGACAAATATATCCTACATGGTATTGTGTTTATCTCTACATAGTAGGAAAGTTAGGATTGCCATAGGTTAGATGATTTTGAGCAAGGAAATACAGAAGTGTTTAAACCTTGCTTAGCAAAAAATTTCCTTATATGCTAAGGAATTGTATCTCTAAGTACTCACTTGTTCTCTCCTTCCAGTCACTCACACAATAGTCATCAAGCATGGAGTTCTGGTGCCTTCTAAATATTGGATTTTTAAAGCCATTTGAGGTTGTGAAATTATTTTTACTATTTTTTTTAGTGAGAGATAGACAAAGGAAGTGACAGGAAGAAAGAGACGAGAAGTATCAACCCAGTTGTGGCACTTTAGGTGTTCATTGATTGCTTTCTCATTGTGCCTTAATGAGGAAGGGGAGGCCAGCCAGCCACTGACCCCTTGATCAAACCAGTGACCTTGGGTTCAAGCCCACAAACTTTGGGCTCAAGCCAGTGACCATAGGGTCATATCTGTGATTGATCCCATACTCAAGCCGAAACCCTGCACTCAAGCTGGTGAGCCCACGTTCAAGCAGGCAGCCTTGGGTTTTCAAACCTGAGTCCTCAGCATCCAAGGCTGATGCTTTATCCACTGCACCACCTCTTGGTCAGGTTGAGGTTGTTGAAATTTTTAAATTTATGGATTGAAATTACTACACTTTAGGCAGACCTCTATGAAGAACAAGGGAAAGTTGTTTTTATTCATTGTTGTCTTTGAGCTCAAGAATATACTTTGCACTGCTTGTTTGTTGGTTTAACTGCTGAGTCAATGCAAACTTGAACCCAGCACAAGTCATAATTCACCCTAATTTGTATATAAACTGCATTCATAAGCTATCCAAGTTTGCTCAAAAAATACGTCTTTCGAAAATAAGACTTCTTGCCTGACCTGTGGTAGCACAGTGGATAAAGCGTCGACCTGGGAACACTGAAGTCGCCAGTTCAAAACCCTGCACTGGTCTGGTCAAGGCACATATGGGAGTTGATGCTTCTAGCTCCTCCCCCCATTCTCTCTCTCTCTTACTCACTCTGTGTCTTCTCTCTAAAAGGAATAAATTTTAAAAAAAAGAAAAAATGTTTGGGTTTTTTTTAATTAAAAAAAAATAAGACTTCTTAAATTCAATTTAATTTTACTAAAACTTATTGCTAAATATTTCTGGATATTTACTTTCTCTTACAAACATTACCAGTGTCTTAATTCAAGCACTCGTTAACTTTTTCCTAGATAATTACCAGAACGTAATGACTCGCTCCTCTTTCCCAAGCCACATTATTTCAGATAATTTTTTTTTTTTTTTACAGGGACAGAGAGAGAGTCAGAGAGAGGGATAGATAGAGATAGACAGACAGGAACGAAGAGAGGTGAGAAGCATCAATCATTAGTTTTTCATTGCCGTTGTGACACCATAGTTGTTCATTGATTGCTTTCTCACATGTGCCTTGACCGCGGCCTTCAGCAGACAGAGCAACCCCTTGCTGGAGTTAGCGACCTTGGGTCCAAGCTGGAGAGCTTTTGCTCAAGCCAGATGGGTCCGCGCTGAAACTGGCGAGCTCGGGGTCTTGAACCTGGGTCCTCCGCATCCCAGTCCGAAGCTCTATCCACTGTGCCACCGCTTGGTCAGGCCAGATAGATATTTGTTAAAGAAAATTTTAGTAATGTAACTACACTTTATGTCCTCCAATGATTCCCCGCTAACCATAAGAATCTATGCATCTTACTTAATATACATTTCTTTCAAAACCACCTTTCCAGTGGCTTTTCTTACAACCACTTCCTTTGAAACTTATAGCTGTCAATACACTGGATACTCTACCATATCTCTGCTTTTCTGTATACCTCCTCTTAAACTTTCCTCCCCCTACTATTTGATTCTTATCTAAAAATGAGATCCTGTGATTCTCCAATGTCTTAGATAAATTACTTAACTCTAATGTACACTAAAATTATTCATTTCTGTTATTTCAATTATGACTGAATTATAAATCTTAATGTGTTTTAAATGAGCTTCTTAAGGCATAGTCTAAATCATCTTTGCATTCCTTGTCTTACAAAATATTCTACACATAGCATATGTGCAATGCTGTCTGAGTAGGATTGAATTAAATTTGATTTGGTAGTTTTATATTATTCACCAATGGGATAACTATTTTATAAATATAGCATATGCGTGATTAATGTTATAGTACTTTTATGCTATGTGGTTTAGAAATTCAACTGTTTATACAGTGGTAACATCTCATTTGTGAAAATAACCTATTTTTTCCTTTATTTTCCCTTGAAAAGCCCAGAGATCCCAAGAGCTGTTTCTGCTCAGAAAATGTTGCTTATACTAGGCCATTTCTCAACGGAGTTTCTCCAAATTTCATCTTATTTTTACCCTTCACAGTTGAAGTCCTCTAGAATTTATCCCTAGCAAATTTCCATTTGTCAAAGGCTCTTCACAGTTTCCTACTATTGAGCTCCTTTTATGTCTCCATTATAGATGAAGCAGGGTTGGGCAAAAGTAGGTTTACAGTTGTTTGCTTGGAGAATAATACAATAACTAATAAGTAATAATACAAAAAATAAACTGTGTAGTGTACTCACAATTGCAAACCTACTTTTGCTTCATATTGTGGATAATATTAAATAATAATTTTATAGTACCTTCTTAATTATAGCTCTGCTCACTTATGAAATTAATTATTATTATTTAATTTGGATAAATAATCTCTAAATATATTATTATAAACCTATGGAAAAAATATTTTGAGTTCTAAAACAATGATTTACATGCAGACTTATAATCCAGAATGTGTTTTTTAATTAAAATATTTAATTTTAAAAGTGTTAATAAAAATAGAAATATACTCATAAAACATGAGAAGCTTAAGGTGTCTTTGATACTATTATGTATTAAGCTTATAAATACAATTAAAAAGAACTAAGAGATTAGTTTAATGCTTGGTTCTAATCACATATGCAGTTAGCAAAGTATCCAGAATGAGAGCCCTGCTCTCACAGAATTCCAGCGTGGGGCTTCATTCCATATCATACAGCCTTTCTGAAAAATAAAAGTAGCTACCGTGATGCCTGGTCAGGGATCAAATCTGCTGTGCCTGTGAACCAGACATTTAAATCCCTTTGCTCCCACCAAAAATTTGTAAAAAATTTCTTTGCCACTATTTCTTACAGCTGTAGTACATCTTGGTAATTGGGATTAAGTTTCTTTAATTGCTCTGAGAAAATGTGTCCATTCATAACAATGCTTGCACAGGCCTTGAATACAGTACTACCCCTCCCCTTCTTCATGGTTTTGCTTTCTGCCATTTCAATTATCCATGGTCAACTGTGGTTTGAAAATAATGAAAATAGAATTTTAGAAATAAATAATTCATAAGATTTTAATCATGTGCAGTTTGAGTAGTGTGATAAAATCTGCAGCCATCCTGACCAATCTTGCCCAGGATGGAACATCTCTTGGTCCAGCATCTTCACACAGTATATGCTCCCTGCCCATTAGTCATTTAGTAGCCATCTCAGTTATCAGACAAACTGTCACAATATTGCAGTGCTTGTACAACCCTTATTTTACTTAATAATGGTCTCAAAGTGCAAGAGTAGTGATGATGCCAATTTGGATATATCAAAGTGATGCTCTATAGTGCTTTAAGTAAATAAATAGAGAAAAATAATCATATGCTGAGGTTGCTAAGATTTATAGTAAGAACAAATCTTCTATTTATGAAACTGAAGGAGGAAAAAAATTCATGCTAATTTTGTTGTCACACCTCAAACTGCAAGTGTCATAGCCACAATGTGTGATAAAACCTTAAGATGGAAAAGGCAATACAATTTGGGTGAAAAACATGAATAGAAAACACTTTCTGATTGATGGCAATGTGTTACACCAGAAAGCACTGAGCATGTATGAAGACTTCAGCAAGGGATGCCCTGAAAAGAATGACACCTAACCATTTAATGCAAGTAAGGGATGGTTGCACAAATTCAGAAGTACGTTTGGAGTGAAAAATACAAAAATTACTGGGGAAGCCACAGCTGATGATGAAGCTGCTGCCATATATCCCTCCGAGCTGATGTTGATGAAGGAGAAATGTCTGTATGTTTAGGGGGGAAAAAAAACCCCAATAAACAGCTGTATAAGATTCAGTACTTTCTGTGGTTTCAAGCATCTACTGGGCATCTGAGAACATAATCTCCTGTGAATAGGGGTTGGGGGGCGGGGAGCCTACTGTATTGAAGAAACTAGGTATTGCCTCTTTGAGAATAAATTTAGCGTGATACAAGCAAGTAAATGCTATTGACTTAACTTTGATGCAAATTTGCTTCATGTAAATTATGCTAGTGCTCCTGGCAACTATCTGTAGTTGAATTTATATGATCTGTTAAACATTCAGTCATCAAGTCAGCTACTACTACCCTTGCCATTAGAAAACTATATTTTCCTCTCCTTACATTTAGTATGCATGTTAAAATCTCACATTTATTCAAGCTTGCTCAAGCCAAGTTTTATATTTCCTCTTAGTACTGCTGAGATGATTATTCACCCAAGTAACTACACTGGGAATTAACATCAAATGGAGATATGAGGACCAACCATAATAAAGATGTTATGAATACTCAAATCTTCAGATCTGAAACTTTCTACTTTAAGAGTCTAGCACTTAAATGTCAGGAAAAAGCACTAATCTTTGGATTTTAAAGAGAACTATGATGCCATCCTGTGGGTAGCTATATATAAAAATTTCATAAATTTATTTTCTCTAAAAATATATAATCTAAGCAATATAGTTTTATATATCATTAAATCATTACATAAGTATATATCTCCCCACACTCACAAGAAGATAGAATAAGGAACTAAAAGGAATAAAATCAAAATGGTAACCATGCTTATGGTTCAATGGTCTTATTTTTAAAATATAAATGAGTTACATTTTTATAATTAAGAAAAATTTTTCATTTTTCACAAAAGGTTATATAACACAAGAGCCAATTAGCAACATAAATATTTATTTTTTATATTTTGAAATAGGTAGATAAATTTGTTCTAAAATATTTTACAGATTTTTAAAGTTAGACATATTCAGAAGGAAAAGAGATTCTTTGCTAAACATGAACGCATATTTAAAGAGATGCTTATGTGCTATGAATTCTCATTTTATTTATTTGATCCAGCAAACATTCATGGAAGACAACAGTGTGCTAGATGACTAGAGAAATGGAGATGAAAGATATGAGTTAAGTACCACGATGGAGGTCTATACTGAATGCAGGGGCAGTATAGGAGGAGTAGCTAAGTCAGGAAGAATGCGGGAGCAAAGGAAGCTACACAAAGGGTTCTAAAAGACGTAATTCCTGACCTGACCTGAAGTTTCAAGGTCTAACAGAAGTTACAAATTTACCCACTGAAAGAGACAGAGGGGAAGAAGTCAAAGCTTCTTTAGGAGGAGAAAATAGACACACTATCTGACTCAGAAAGTGCATGCTTAAACCCCCTAACAAGATAATAATCTTCTACAAGGACTTTCAGTGGCAGTTAGGGACCCATTTCCAAACAGCTCTCTGAATTCTTGAGATAACTTGAAATATGACAAACAAGTCTGAAATCACACAATCTTAAAAGGTTTTTTAAAATTAGTATCACAATTTGAGTTGGAGAGAAATGGCAATACCTAGTCCTAGATAAATACTATAAGATAAGTTTATTATAAAAAGATAAATTCTACTTCCTTTATATTTCATTCCTCTTCCATTTGCAACAGCCTTCACTCCCAACTCACACTCTAAATGTGATAGAGTTTGGATGAATCATTACCAAAGTGTTGTGAATGAAAAGGGGATTCTATGAAAAGTAACCTCAAAGGATCTTATCATCATAATAAATTCCTAATTGGAAAGGTTGGTCATTTTTGGTAATCATGTCCCAGGCATATAACTTCTTCAGTAAAAGGTTTATCTTTGCCTTAAGCTAAGGTGACCAACATTTTTACAATGAGAAGGAAGACAAAAATAAATTGAAGAAAACAATTTCATAAATAAGAGAAACATTTTATTTATTGCAACAATAATACACTATAATATAATAAATGCATAATAAAAACATTTGTAATATTTTACATTGTAACAAGACATATTGAATTTTACAGCAAGTGCTGCAGCTAGAGTATCAACATTTAATCTTGATTTCTCACTTGTCCAAAAATCATTAGCAATTGAGAAAAGTCTTTCAACTGCTGCATTAGTTCCAGGGCAGCACAAAATAAATTGAACCAGAATAAATAAATTTTCACATAAAATATGTTCATTTTTGAAATAGCTGAATATTTCCACCCATCTTTTATCAATTTTGACATGTTCATTTTTCCATTGTATTAATATTTCAGAATTTAAATATACATTCAGTCTTCTAATTTTTTCAAAGAGACAATTGTCATCTCTTTTGATGTCTGAAATTTCTTTAGATTAAAAACTCAAGACAGCCTGACCTGTGGTGGCGCAGTGGATAAAGCGTCGACCTGGGAACACTGAGGTCACCAGTTCAAAACCCTGCACTGGTCTGATCAAAGCACATATGGGAGTTGATGCTTCCAGCTCCTCCCCCCTTTCTCTCTTTCTCTCTCTCTCTCTCTCACTCTGTGTCTCCTCTCTAAAATGAATAAAAAAAAAACAAAACTCAAGACAAGGTTCAATACTTGTGATGAAGTCAAAAAACACCATTGAAAACTGTTATTTTCCATGTTTGTTTCAGAACATTCTTTGATATATTGAAAACATGTTTGGCAAAAATTTTGCACTTCTTTGATATATTTTTCTGTTATCCCCAGATTTTATTCCTCTAAGTCTGATAATTTTCTTTTTATAATTAAAGGAAAAAAATTTTCTTCAAAGTGAGATTTATATTGAAGGATAAAGTCATTCAAAATAAGACTAACTTCCACAGCTGAAATGTGTTCACCTTCAATCTTTTGAATCATTTTGTGAAAAATAAATGCTTGATTATGTACAAAATACATTAATAACTGAGATATTTTATTATTAAAAAACAATTCCAGAATTTTAGGACATTTGTCTAAATTTAAAATATATGAATGGAGAGGCTCAAATAATTTTAGAACACACTCTATAGCAAGTGTTAGAGCAAGCCATCTCACTTTTGAATAACCTGAAAGTTTTTTGTATTTAATATTTGCTTCTTCACAAAATTGTTTTAAACTAGCAACATGAATGGTAAAATGACTAAAATGCAAATAAATTGTAGTCATTATTAGTTTTAGATCAATTGGCATGGCACATGACACTGTGTTGATTGCATTTGACAAAATATGTGCGTTACACCCTATTTCTAGTATTTTCTTTTGGAGTAACTCTAGTAATATTACATACACATTATTCACCCTATGTGGCTGCATCCACCAAAATTTGTATTTGTATTATCAGCCGTTAGTGCAACAACTTTGGATTTCAAATTGTTTTCATTTATTACTCTGTATAGATGGTTCGACAAAATTTCAGAAGTTTTGCCCTCAATAGATTCTAAATTTTAAATTTTTACTTGAATACCCTTGGTAACATTCAAATATCTTACTATTATTGGATACAATTTAATTTCATTATGATTTCATGCATCAGATAAAATCACTACAAATGCTGCAGTTTCCAAGTCCTCTGTAAGTATTTTGTCACAGTAAATTTTAAATACTGATTTCAAAATAGCCTTGCATTTTGTCCTGGCACATGAAAATTTTGCATTATAAAATGTTTTTAATAAAATAGTTATACAATCCATATTACAAAAATTTTGATTGTGAATTATGCTATGAAATGCAAATGTTCCCTCCATTGCAGCCAATATTTTTTTAATTTCTTTTTATTTTATTCATTTTAGAGAGGAGACACAGAGTGAGAGAGAGAAAGAGACAGAGATAGAAAGGGGGGAGGAGCTGGAAGCATCAACTCCCATATGTGCCTTGACCGAACCAGTGCAGGGTTTTGAACTGGCGACCTCAGTGTTCCCAGGTCGACGCTTTATCCACTGTGCCACCACAGGTCAGGCCGCAGCCAATTGTTTTTAATCTTCACAATAATTTGAAGTTTTAAAAAAACTTGTTACTTTACAACTGGAAGCTGATGCATCTAATGATTGCTTATGTTTGTTAGTGGGCAAGTGTTTCATTATTGCTGCTCTGCCCCCAATTGCAATACAAAATTCTTCACTGCAAATATTGCAGAAAACAATGGTATCTTTCTTTGACATGAGAAATGAAAATTTCTTCTTTAATTTATCATTGAAATAGCATTTTCCCTTTTTTGATTTTTCCATCCCTTAAATGAAATTTAAAATTAAAAATAAAATACAGAGCTATACGAATGATGCAAGCACATTAGGAACTGAAAATGTTACATACATCATGATAGGCAAATTTTCTGGAAGCTAAATTAACAAAACTAAATATCACAAATTTGGAGTGATATTTGGGTATATTTATCATTTTCTAATTAAAAAACGGCTGTTTTGTGCAACTATTTCATCAAAATGTGTTACTAATAAATATGGTTTGCAGTTAGATTTCCACTTTAAAACTCAAATTTTGGGAAAATACTTATAAATAAAATTATACATATTTGGAAATTATTAAATAGATAATGAATTATTAAGACATGAGTTGTGCTTACCTGTCTATGGTTGAATATTCACTGAGAAAGAAATATTCATGAGTGTACAATGTCTATGTGTCATGTGTTTCATTAAGAAGTACACAAAGCCATTTGCACGCTGGGTATATCATGTTCTTTCTCAGTATCTCCCATGCATAGCGTATGCGTCTCATAATCACATCTCGCCATACTGTACTGATCCTTGACGAATCGTCATGTCAAATACAGATATGTCACATCACACGTAATGGATCAACTCCACATTGATCAAATATGGACATTTACAGATTAGTCTTCCAATATCAAAAAGGAGGACATGTAGGAGGACTCTTTTCAAGGGAGGACGGAACTTACAAAAGAAGGACTGTCCTCCTTAAAGGAGGATGATTGGTCTTCTTACTTAAGCAAGCCTTGTCAATTGTTTTTGTGCATCTAGGTTAACAGATCTTTGAAATGTCTCCTTTAGACCCTTTTTCTAAAGTGTGATCATACTCAAAAGAGCACATAGTCTTAACTATCCTGTCATCCATTCCATCCCTTGCTTTCTCCCACCTTCATGTAATCTTCTCCCATGTTACATTTCCTCCTTAATCTTAAATGCATAAAAGAAACTGAAAACTGTCATTTTATAGAGCATTTGAGGTCTTGATCCCTGGCTTATGTCATCAGTTTTAATTCAAATGAACTCTTACAAAAATTTTCTACAGGTATAAATATTTCTTAGGTCACAGAATGAAATCAACCCCTAAATGATTTAGTGCTGAATTCAAAAATCTTCACTTGAGAAAAAGCCATTTCTTATCTTATGATAAGTGCTTCTTGTTGAAGTATCCACATCATATAGAGTTTAAGTTGAAAACTAGATACTTGCTCTGTGAAGTGTAGCATCAATAGAGAAAACTGCCAGAAAATGAAGAAATGCATTCTTTGAATAACTGGGGTTGGGTTTAACTAACCACCAAGTCATCTAGGTAAATACAAACAAACAAACAAAAAAAGTAAAACAGTCAGGGCCCTGATCTATTGGCTCAGTAGATAGAGCATCAGCCTGGCATGTGAATTTCCTGGATTCCATTCTGGTCAAGGCACACAAGAGAAGTGACCATCTGCTTCACCTCCCCTCCGTCTCCCCCTTCTTTCTCTCTTCCTCTCTCATAGCCAGTGGCTCGACTGGTTCAAGCATCAGCCTTGGGCGCTGAGGACAGCTCAGTTGATTTGAGCATTGGCCCCAGACAGGGTTTGCTGGATGGATCCTGATCGGGGCACATGAGGGAGTATATCTATATCCCCACCTATCAAAAAAAAACAAAAACGTCAGGACTATATTTTCTGTTTTTAGTAAAAAGAATACAGATTCTTGATTTGAATAACAGAAGAGAATGCAACCAAAATTCTTCAACTTTTCAGGCTTGCTATATTAATTAGTCAAGAAATTTTAGCCTGACCAGGCAGTGGTGCAGTGGATAGGGCATCAATTGGGACACAAAGGACTGATGTTTGAAAGCCTGAGTTCACAGGCTTGAACGCGGGCTCACCAGCTTGGGCAAGGGGTTGGTCGCTTCAACATGAGAGCATAGACATGACCTCATGGTTACTGGCTTGAGCTCAAAGGTCACTGGCTTGAAGCACAAGGTCACTGGCTTGAGCCCAAGGCCACTGGTTTGAACAAGGGGTTAATTGCTCTGCTGTAGACTCACAGTCAACGCACATATAAGAAAGCAATCAATGAACAACTAAGGAGCTGCTATGAAGAACTGATGCTTCTCATTTCTCTTTCTTCCTGTCTGTCTGACTCCTTCTCTGTCTCTGTCAAAAAATAAATAAAAAGAAATTTTGCCACAAGGGACAGAAAACCATCTCATAGAAAAGGAAAAATTCATTGGTTCTAATATGAGAAAGATTAAACAGGTAATGTGCAAACATGCAGCTCAATCTCAGAAACATGTAAAACAAGCATTTTCAGTGCTGTCATGACCCTCTGTATCTTTGCATTGTGGACAAAAAAAGGGGTCCTATGGAAAGTAACCTCACAGGGTGTTCTGATCATAAATTTCTAACTGGGTAGTCATGCCCAAGCATATGACTTCTTTGGTAAAAGACTTATTTTTGTCCTAAGCAAGCCCTGTCCATTGTTTGTGTGACTCTAAGTTAATACACCTTTAAAATGCCCCTTTTCAGACATCCCCCACTCTCACTCACTTCTAAAGCATGATCCTCCTCAAAAGAGCATATAATCCTGTTAACTATTACTGTGTGTGTATGTGTGTGTGTGTGTGTGTGTGTGTGTGTGTGTGTGTGTGTGCCAGAGACAGAAAAGAAGAGAGAGAGACGAGAAGCATCAATTCTTTGTTGCAGCTCCTGAGCTGTTCATTGATAACTTTCTCATATGTGCCTTGATGGGGTGGGGGTGGGGAGCTACAGAAGAGTGAGCAACCCCTTGCTTAAGCCAGTGACATTGGGCTCAAGCCAGTGATCTTGGGCTTTAGGCCAGCTCGAGCTGGCAACCATAGGGTCACATCTATCATCCCATGCTCAAGCCAGCAACCCCACACTCAAGCTGGTGAGCTAGCACTCAAGCCTGTGACCTTGGGGTTTCAACCCTGATCTCTCCTCATCCCAGTCTGATGCTTTATCCATGGAGCCACCACCTGGTCAGGCTATTACTGTCTTTTAAATTAGTTCCTACCTTGCTTTCTCCCACATTTATGTAATCTTCATGTTTCCTCCTTAACTCAAAATTTATAAAATGGAACTGCAAAGCGCCACTCTAAGAAGCATTTATCTCAGTTTGTTGAGCTTTTGCTTGCAGGTGTATACTCTGTTTGACTCAAATGACTTTATAAAAATTCTCTACAGGATTGACTCTTCCTCCCGCAATGACATATTATTTCATTGCAAACCTAATTTTTTCTAAAAAGTGAGAAACAATGGCAACCAACTGCTCCTGAGCCTCATAATAAAAAGAACATGGAAGTTATCTTCAGTTACTTAATTGTACTTGTCTCAGATTCTTCATCTGTAAATATTAAAGAGAATGAATTGCTAATGTTTTATGTGTAATCTATTGTCCTTGCTTTCCAAAGGGGCCTTCTAGAGAATATACATTGGCACAAATTCACAAGTTGTGAATATTCTTACCAGACAGGGTACCTGGCCCTTTGTGTCTGCCTAGGGTCAGATGGTACTTTTTCCTGCATGGATTCCTGACCTGATGCAGGAAAAAATTTCACAACATAAGTGTTGGGCAGATAAAATATATTATGCTCACTTTGTTAAAGATTGGGCTGCCCACGTGGAAGCCTGTCGCCCAGGTGATATTAGTTGCCCTTTTGCTTGGGATGGGCGTAATTATATTATTGTGTGTGGGGAACAGGCTGTAAGCAGGCTGGGTCATTATAGCTAGAGTAAGGCTTAATTTTAAGAGTAAGCTTTTTCCCACACCCTTGACTGATTGGATGATGTGGGGTGGTGCACGCTCATGAGGAATCCTCCCATTATGCCTCAGATAAGTGACTTTGTATCAGAGACTTCCTTGTTTGTAGATTGGATTTCTACACTATAAAGTGGGGCAGACCAGGAGCTTGCTCTCTCTCTGGTTTCCTGAGATTAGTAGGAGAGAGGAGAACAGAGTAAGGCCACATGGAGAGGCTAGAAGTAGCAGTCAAGATGGTGGAGTGCTGAGTGAGAAGCCAGGTTGGGCAGAGTTTGTGTAGAGAGAAGAAGATGGGAAACAGAGGTGAATAAGGATGCTGAGCTAGAAACCTTTGATTCTAGAAAACTCGGATAAGTCAGTAGCTTTGTGAGCACTGAATGAGTGGGTTTTGGAGCCCAGTGTGTTTTTGCTTGCCCGCCGGGTGCAAGCTAGGATTAAAGCTGATGGCTCACCAGTTTTTGGCTCCATTGTTTCATTACCAACTGTCAGAATCTAATGCGAACCTGCATGAGCTAGGTGACCTTGATGGTGCACATGGCCTTGGCTCCTGGCCATACATTTGGTGTAATCTCTGGCAGGATTCAATACAGTTCGGTATGGAGCCACCACCACCTTTGAGCGGTGGAGTAGAGGACTGGCTGCTGTTAAGGTTCCCTATGGCTCTCCTTTTGGGGACCATAGGCTGGCTGACCTTTACAGCCATGTGTGAGGAAACCAAAAGCTCTGTGGAAGAGGCTACCCAGGACCTGCAAACCGAGCAGTGGAAGGAGTTGGAGCAAACGTGGGAGAAACAGATGCTGACCCTGGAGCTGGAGGAAGCACTAGAGGAGGAGGCCAACCAGGTTCGTGAGGTTTGCCAGGAAATGGAGCAGCTGCCAGAGAAGGAATCACAGGTTCGTGAGTTGCAGATTGCCCTGGATATAGTGGAGAGCCAGCAGCGGCAGGAGGATGAGGCTGAGGCCGGGGCTGGAGCTGCAAGCCCTGCTGAGCAGAAGACAGCGGTGGTCCGGGGCTCAATTCCAGCAGCAGGAGCTGGTGTTTTCAGTTCTTCTTTGGAGGATGAGGAGAATTGGGCTGGAGTTGTGATTCACAGACTCCAGAAGATAAACGGTGGCAGCTGCGGTGGGAGGATGAACAGACATCCCAGAAGCCAGGCATGCATCGCCAAGTGGCCACTGGAATGGCAGGGAGTGCCTGCTAAGCTGCTGGTAGGTCTACAATTTTAGGACATAAGGGTGGATGTCATCATGCTCCCCAGAGCAGAGATGGAAATGCTGACTGCCATTGTCACATGCTTCTCTTTAGGACAGTGTGAGACCTGCCATGATGGCAGGAATGAGGGGAGAAGCTAAAGCCCCATGTGCATGGACTGATTTCCTAGACTATGACTGGAGTGGGCACTGGCTCCTTTGTTGAATGGACTTATGGATTTTGGACAATGTGAAATACCCTGATGGGCCTGGGGGTGGCTTTGATGGAGGCCCTCCTCTGCCCCGGGAAGACTTTCAAAGTGTAAGAAAGAAGGCTAAGGACATTTTGCACTTTTGGCAAAGTACTCAGAGACTGGTGAAATGTATCTTTGTAATTGTTGAAATTGTATGACTTGTCTTGTATTTGTAATTTGTGTAATATACCAATTTTCTTATACATAAATGCAAGTGGTGTAGATTGTGGGTAGTAAAGTAAGCATAGGGGTAGATTGTTGGGCAGATAAAATATATTATGCTCACTTTGTTAAAGAGGTGCTGCCCACGTGAAAGTCTGTCTCCTGGGTGATATTAGTTGCCCTTATGCTTGAGATGGGCGTAATTATATTATTGTGTGTGGAGAACAGGCTGTAAGCAGGCTGGGTCATTATAGCTAGAGTAAGGCTTAGTTTTAAGAGTAAGCTTTTTCCCACACCCTTGACTGATTGGATGATGTGGGGTAGTGCACTCTCATGAGGAATCCTCCCATTATGCCTCAGATAAGTGACTTTGTATCAGAGACTTCCTTGTTTGTAGATTGGATTTCTACACTATAAAGTGGGGCAGACCAGGAGCTTGCTCTCTCTCTGGTTTCCTGAGATTAGTATGAGAGAGGAGAACAGAGTAAGGCCACATGGAGGATGCTAGAAGTAGCAGTCAAGATGGTGGAGTGCTGAGTGAGAAGCCAGGTTGGGCAGAGTTTGTGTAGAGAGGAGATGGGAAACAGAGGTGAATAAGGATGCTGAGCTAGAAACCTTTGATTCTAGAAAACTCGGATAAGTTAATAGCTTTGTGAGCACTGAATGAGTGGGTTTTGGAGCCCAGTGTGTGTTTTTGCTTGCCCGCCGGGTGCAAGCTAGGATTAAAGCTGATGGCTCACCAGTTTTTGGCTCCATTGTTTCATTACCAACTGTCCGAATCTAATGCAAACCTGCATGAGCCAGGCAGCTTTGATGGTGCCCTTGGCTGTGAATACTGGCTTTACAACAAACAAGTCAAGGTAATTTTAAGAGTAAATTTATTAAAGCTATATACAGTTGTTGGGGCAGATAAAGTATATTATGCTCACTTTGTTAAAGATGGCGCTGCCCACGTGCAAGTTTTAAGAGTAAGCTTTTTCCCACACCTTTGACTGATTGGATGAGGTGGGGTGGTGCACTCTCATGAGGAATCCTCCCATTATGCCTCAGATAAGTGACTTTGTATCAGAGACTTCCTTGTTTGTAGATTGGATTAAAGGTTTGGATTTCTACACTATAAAGTGGAATAGACCAGGAGCTTGCTCTCTCTCTCGGTTCCTGGGATTAGCAGTAGAGAGGAGAGCAGATGAAGGCAATGTGGAGGAGAGGAGAAGCAGCCAAGATGGTGGAGTGTTGAGGAAGAAGCCAGTTTATGTAGAGTTTGTGTAGAAAGAAGGAGATGGGAAACAGAGGTGAATAAGTCTGGTGAGCTAGAAACCTTTGAATCTAGGAAACTTGGATAAGTCAGTAGCATGTGAGCACTGAATGAGTGAGTTTTGGATCCCAGTGTGTGTTTTTACTTGCCCACCGGGTGCAAGCTAGAATAATATTAATGGCTCACCAGTTCTTGGCTCTGTTGTTTCATTACCGACTGTCGGAATCTAATGCGAAACTGCGCTGGCCAGGTGGCTGTGATAATGGTGGCCCTGACTACTGGCTTTACAAAGTGAAACAAGGAAGGGCCTGGAGTAGAAAAATCAACAGAAGAGAGTCGATTTGGAGCTTTCTTGGCTCACTAGAAACCTATGGGGAAGACGAGCAGAGAAAAGGAAGCCTTGAAGACAGATGCAGGGAGTTGGCTCAGGATAAACTGACGCTGTCCTCTGCTGCTCTCCTGATTGCAAGTTTCCTGAGGACCCTTAGAGTTTAGGAGATGAAAGACGTTGTTAAGGTAAACACAAATGGTACTAATTGCATTTCTGCAATCTACCTCCCTGAGTAGGGTGATTTAAACGATTTAACTTCTGGCTGGGAGGAAACATATAAACCATTTACACTTCGTTACAAAAGATAGAATTTGTGATTTACTAGTGGCTGTAAACTACCTGGCAATTTAACTATCTGTCTCAGTTTCTCTATTCCACTTGTCTTGGATTACTGACCTGTCTCAAATACTTTAGAAAGTTTAAAAGAAATCTTTACCTTTTAGTATTTTTATATTATATATATATAAAATGTCTTATAACCCTGAAATAAAGCCTGCCTTAGATATGGTTTGTGAGGCAAAACTTATATACTTACTAGTATGAAAGCCCAGTTATTTAGAACATTGGACTTTTTAACTGAAAAAAAAAAACCAAACCCAAAATAAAGATGTTATGAACATCCCAGATATGAACTGATCCTTAAGGCACTTTTCAGTAACATCAATTCAACATATCTTTCAAAGCACTTTTGGAAAATTTAAAAGAATAGAGTCAAAAAAGATGTGTCCAGAATGTCATTTGAATTTCATTATATTTGCAACTGTGTGTATAATGTAAATACTAATTTCAGATACAAAGTCACTGAAAATTAAATAATGACTCTGTAAAGGTAACTTAGGTGTCTGTTGCATGTTTGGTCACATGTCAGGCATAGATTACACAGAGACAGAAGAGCAGAAGACCTGCAAGGTCACTGAGCCATAACCCAGCCCAACATGGAACCCAGTGGCCAGCACTCAATAACAACCCAAGTCGCCGAAAAGATAGGTTACAACCACCATCAATTCAATAGCCAGGGATAGAACCACATACACATCATGATAAGAGGGAGGATAAAGAAAAGATTTCCAACATCTTTCATGATTTTAATAGGTGCTTTCAGAAAATGTTTGCCTATTTATATTGTAATAGGCATACGACTAATTTGATTTTGAGCAATTTGTTTTTCATTTTGAAGGCTACCTATTAATATACTGCTCACAAAAATTAGGGGATATTTCAAAATGAATATGAAGTGATAAAAAATCATTTGATTTATTTTTTTATTAAACAAGGACATCAGGAAAGCAAACGACAGGTCAAAAAAAGTTGTTCAATTATGCAAATGAGATGCAAAACCAACTTTTATTTCATTGGTGAAAATGCCCTATACAAAAGGCTGAAAGTACTGAGTATCTGCATGTTCCATGATCCCCTAATTTTTGTGAGCAGTGTATATCAAGGAATATGAATATTCTGTGGGACACATTCTGTCAGCCTTTTCTCATATCTGAATTTTCTGAGATAAGTGGAATAAAAAGTGAGATAAATAGAATAGGCACAGGGCAAGTGGCAGGTCCAATAGCAAGAAACTCAGGTCATGTATGAGAAATGGAAGTTTTGAGACAAATTATTGGGAATATTTTGAAGGAATATATGAGTAACTGAATATAACAAAGAAATTTGGATATTTAATAGGTATATATAAAAATGGAGCAGAAGAAAACTAGAGAAATGTAAATTGCCATGTTTGATTCATTTAAAATTTTGTTTAGTAATATTCCTGGGTGGTGGAAAACCCTAGTTTGCCCTTGGAAGAAAATCACCTGCTTGCTTTGGCTCACTGGCTCTGACTGTCAGCGGGTAACACCAGTTATGCTCTGGGAAAGTACAGATGAAGCATTGCTTATTCTCTATAAAACTTTTACACATGACTTGCAAACCATGAATAGTTATATCTCTAAATTATACAAATCAGGATCTTCTGCATTGGAAATCAATTAAATTTTAGTTTCTCACAGACTTTACTAATATTGGGATTGCCTTTCTTACTCTAGTGAGTTTCCTATAAATAAACATGACATGTAACCTATCTGTATATATGTGTTTATATGCATGCATGTTAGACTTGGTCAATAGTTGAATAAAGCACAGCCATGGAATATTAACACTGTACTTCTAAATGTAAGATGGCAGATTGATTTTCAGTCACAAGACCCAAAATGTGAGAATAACCAGATCTTAGAAAGATCCTTTCTTTATTTCTCTCTCTCTCTCCCTCATTCTCTGTCACTGTTAATCCTCAGTACATTCTACTTTTCTGTAAAAGTCTAAATCCAACCAACGCACAAAGGTTCAAGTCTTATCTAGTCAGCTTCTCAGTAACCAACTAAATCAATGAGTTTACATAAACTTAACCATTATCTTGTACACCATAAATTTATACAATATTATATGTCAATTATATCACAATAAAACTAGGGGGGGAATAAAAATAATTTAAAAGTTAGTAAATAGTTTTAAATGACATGAAACAGAGGAGTCACCAACCCTTAAGCATCTGGCTGAGTATACTCCCCTTCTGGCCTTCAAACTCTAGAGCTCTGTATAAGTGAAGCCATAGAGGTAGATTTTCTAAGTAGATACTTATCTAGGTTAAATGAATTTCACTTACTTTTTAAATTTGAATTTTTAAAGTCATTACTTTAAGCGACAATTCTAAATTGATGTAATTAATTATTAAGCTTCCTATTATGAAGTTGCAAACACAGAAAACTGCATAGGCATAAACGTATATTTTAATTAGTGATTATATAACAAATGTCCACATAACCAATATGCAGGTCAATAAATCAAAGATTGACAGCATCCTTTGAGACCCATATGTTCCCCTTCTAATCTAGTCTCTCCCTCCCAAATCGAGGTACTCACTATCATGGTGCCTTTAATAATTGTTTTCTTCTCTTGTAGTTTTATGACTTACAAAGCCAGTAGCCAAGGTCACTATCACAGCTGCCTGCCCTGTGCAGGTTCGCATTAGATTCGGACAGATGGTAATAAAACAATGGAGCCAAGAACTGGTGGGCTATCATCTTTAATCCTCGCTTGCACCTGGAAGGCAAGTAAAAACACACACTGGGCTCCAAAACCCACTTATTCAGCGCTTACAAAGCTACTGACTTACCTGAGTTTCCTAGATTCAAAGGTTTCTAGCTCACCAGACTTATTCACCTCTGTTCTCCATCTCCTCCCTGCATAAATTCTGCACCAGGGGTCCCCAAACTTTTTACACAGGGGTTCAGTTTACTGTCCCTCAGACCATTGGAGGGTTGGACTAAAAAAAAAAACTATGAACAAATCCCTATGCACACTACACATATCTTATTTTAAAGTAAAAAAAAAACAAAACGGGAACAAATACAATATTTAAAATAAAGAACAAGTAAATTTAAATCAACAAACTGACCAGTATTTCAATGAAAACTGTGGGTGCGGATGCATCCTGTGCTCCTCTCACTGACCACCAATGAAAGAGGTGCCCCTTCCAGAAGTGTGGCAGGGGCCGGATAAATGACCTCAGGGGGCCACATGCAGCCTGCTGGCCTTAGTTTGGGGACCCCTGCTCTGCACAAACTGGCTTCTCCCTCAACACTCCCATCTTGGCTGCTTCTCCTGGTCTCCTCCACATGGCTTTACTCTGCTTTCCTCTCTAATGCTAATCTCAGGAACCGAGAAAGAGCAAGCTCCCAGTCTTCCCCACTTTATAGTATGGATTCAAAACCTTTAATCCAATATACAAACAAGGAAGTCTCTGATACAAAGTCACTTATCTGAGGCATAATGGGATTCCACATGAGAGTGCACCACCCCATATCAAAAAGGGTGGGAAAGGCTTAGACCTAAAACCAAGCCACAGGCTACAAGGATCCTGCCTGCCCACAGCCTGCCCCCAACATACATTAATATAATCACGCCCATCCCAAAGAAGAAGGGTAAGTAATATTATCACCTGGGTGACGGGCTTCCACGTGGGCAGCACCATCTTTAACAAAGTGAGCATAATATATTTTATCTGCCCAACATGACTTAAGTAGGCACTGTTAAGTATTAAATTTCTTTTTCTAGATTTGAACTAAAAAACATTTATTTAATCCCTTTGTGATTTTTTTTGTCTTTTTCCCCTCCACATTATGTTTTTCTGACTCATCCACCTTGCCACATGCATAAAAATTATAAATACTAATTAGTTAATACATGTTATTTTTTATAGAGTAAATAAAATCTCAGTATTAAAAAAATAAAAAGACTGTGGTTGCCCTTGGCAACTGGATGAGAAAATGTTATTCTTTTTTTATTCTACATTAATCTTCCAAATCAGAGTATAGTTTACCTCGACATACTAGATGGCTTGCACAGCCCAATATTCTTCTCCCCTTTCACTGATCCTCTGAGGATGAGGGACATATTTTCGGGCTTGTTCTGCCAGCTGGCTTTTGGTACAACTCACTGGCAAGAATGAACACCATGAAATATAAGCCTAGAAACAGACTTTGAAGTAGGTCTCCTTGCTCCGGAGGGCAAATATCAAAGCTGGTTTTGTTGGCAATCCAAATATATAAGATTTTGCCAAGTTTCCCATATAAGGGTGAGCCTCTATTCTATTTGATGTCTAAATATGTCCTGATTTGGGTTGACAAAAAAGAGAAATACTGCAATAAATATTATCAGTATAAAATATTTTAATATTTTTAAAGTTGAGATAAAAATGTATAATTCCAAATCTCCTTCTTATAATATGTCCCAGATGTTTGAATTACAGTTGTGATATAATAAGCAAACAGCCTATGATTTTCAATCTAGTAAAAGGTTTTCACCAAAAAATCCTATTCTGTTCATATTCTTTAGATCGATATTGAAGAATAAAACATACTGTGAGATAATCAACTTGTTTTACTTCTCTGATGAGTACCCACATTAGCTATGTGCATAGAAGTATCTGAATCAGAGAAATAAACCAATTCTAAACTTGCCCTAAATTATATCTTTTCTGATTTTGCTTCATGTTTCTTTATTTCTCATTTCAAACAGAGCAATCCATTAAATGTAATCCTGCTCTCCCCAGGTATGCAGTAAGTTGTTCACTTTAGCTAAGTGTGTCATAACTAAGTTAAAAAGAAGGTCAAACAAAATATATCGAGTGATGCAAAAAATGTAGATAATTAAAATAACATCACTGAGCAATATTCATTTTGAATTTGTTCTCTTAAAGAGAAAAGTGCTGTTACTAAATCTTGAAATATATACTCATGTTTAAACTAGGGTTTTGGATATATTTTCAAAACATTTCCTTACATCATTAGCATTAGTTCATTTCTTCTTTTGTCCCCAATCACATGTATAATGCAAATAAACTCTTCAAGTTATATTAATTTGTTTTTTACAAGGACTTTCCTATACATATCTCTTTTGAGATATGTATAGGAAAGTCCTATCAGTCAGACAGTGATTTAGTCAGCAAATATTTACTGGATATCCTCCAACTGTATATTTCACACTGTGGCAAAAAGATGGGACGGGACAGTATGTAAGCTCTCATGAAGTCTGACCTTTGGTGGGGAAGCCAAAGGACAAATTGCTTCAATTAATTATAAGTGACTAGATAATTATAAATGTCAAATGTTGTGAAGGAGAAGCAATGGCTGTTTTCATATGGTGAATAAAGTGAGAAGAACTTTAATCAAGTTTTGAAAGTAACAAGTCTTTTATTGTTTTTCTTCCTTTTTTCCACTTCTCTACTTTTGCTCTTTTTCGGTACAAACATTTTTTTTTCTCTTGAAAGACTTACTATTTCCCTTTCTTTCTAGACAACTTCGCAGTTTTTCTTTAAATAAGAGATTTTCTTCACTTGATGTAAAGTGTTTAAAAATTATTAAAATCTCCCAAGAAAGTGGCATATAACTTCCTCAGATGTATCCTTCAATGACTAAATGATAATGTCATTTTGTTTATATTGTCATTGATGTTATGTTGTTATTCTTGTTGTCTTATTCCTGCTCTGCCAATAAGGACAGGAATATTGGATTCATAAAGATTCTAATCTTTTGAGCCTTCAGGGGATTTGTCTTTATTCTTTTTTTATCCACTATGGCATTTATCTCCAGGTTTAGTTATTATTAGAAAAAAGATATAGTGGGAGGAGCATATGAGATCTCCCTCTCCCCCCACATATATGCAGGCAGTTTGGCTCAAATGAGTTCATAAAACTTCTCTTTAGAGGTGGGTGCTAAGAATAATGGGGCATCATGAAGGAGGAATTCTGCCTGGAGCCATCAGAAAAAGTTTCAAAGTAGAATAAAAAAAAATATCATAATAGCCAACTGTGTTCCGAAAATGAAGCTTTGAAAAGTAGGGAAAGATTTACAGTAAATGCTAAAACAGGAACTAGCCCAGATGTTCTTCAACAAGTGAATAGTTCAACAGATATGGTATATCCTTAACCTAGAATACTGCAGTTCAGCAATAAAAAGGAATAAACTATTGAAACATGCAACAACTTTGATAAGTCCCCAGGTGAGGGGGGGCAATAGTATTGGTGGGGAAAAGTGAATTCTGCTTGAGCTAAACTGGGGGGAGCTTGCAGTTACAACCTGCCACCCTAAGGACTCTCCTAAGTCTGCCCAGTCGGCTAAGACTTCAGTCTCTGCGAAAATCTTGTAAAATACGTTGAAATCTATGAGTGGAAAGATGACCAAACCCAAAGAGGAGAAAGATGCTTCTACGGATCCAAGAAGCCTGCACTATCAACATAAAACTCATAGAAACAGTGCATGCTGGGAGCCAGTGCTCCATATCGGAGCTGATTAAGATGGATTGGTGAATTCTGTACATCACATCTGTCCTAAATAGCAAATTAGCTATGCTTGATTTCAGCTACCATATTTTGCCTGCTGTGAGCTTGCTCTACATATCTATGCAATATATTTTGTAACATTGTGGAAGAAATACACAAGATTGATTAGAGCTGGCATAAGTCATGCATACTTCTGCAGTTATTGTAATAGCTGCTTTTGAAAGACAAAAAATCCTTTAGCCAATTTTGTCCCCCCACAAAGTTTCATTCAAATTTTAGTGGGTATATTTATGTATAAATCGGATCAACTCCAGAAACAAAAGTGAAATAGGTCTTGGCTGATGGCTCAGTGGATAGAGCGTTGGCCCGGTGTTTGGATGTTCTGGGTTTGATTCCTGGTCAGGGAACACAGGAGAAGCAACCATCTGCTTCTCTCCCCTGTCCTCTCTCCTTTCTCTCCCTCTTGCTTTCCCACAGCAGTGGCTCAAATGGTTCCAGCATGGGCCAGGTGCTGAGGATGGCTCGATTGATTCAAACATGTCTGCCTCAGCACTAAAAATAGCTCATAACTGATGCGTGGCCGAGACAGGGTTGCCAGGTGAATCCTGGTTCATGCGGGAGTCTGCCTCATTATCTTCTCTCCTCTTACCCCCGCCCCATAAGAAAAGGAATAAATTTCTAAATAGAGACTTCTCCAATTTTTGGAGAAAAAGAGGAATAAATTTCAGTGTAAAACTCAACTATCACTAACCAAACTTAATTAGAGTCCTATCTAGAGAAACTATAATCAGTTGGGAAAATTGAATGTTTGAGCACCTATGATAGGGTTTATAAAAACTTGCATTAATTGTTACAGATCATTTTAATTTTCACATAAAATATTATTATCTGATCATCATCCAGTTTGCCTATGAAACAAACATTATTATTATTCCATACTGAATGAATAGCTGAAGCTCTTAGTTTCTGTGGCTTGTCCAGGGATAGTGAATGGTGAAAATGATACTTAAGAGTCATGTAAGCAAAGCAAGAAAAACTTAGAGTATTATAAATTCTAAGGTTGTCTTCTGACCAGTGGAAGAACCACATATTAGGCCCTGGCTGGTTGGCTCAGCAGTAAAGCATCAGCCTACCATGTATAAGTCCCAGGTTCAATTCCCAGTCAGGGCACACAGGAGAAGCGACCATCTGCTTCTCCACCTCTCCCTCTTCCCATTTTATCTCACTATGTCTATCTCTCTCTTCCCCTCCTGCTGGCTTGACTGAAAAAAATGACCCCAGGGGCACAGAGGAGGGCTCCATGGTCCTGACTCAGGCAATGAAAAAGCTTTGTTACCAACCAATAGAGCAATGGTCCCAGATGAGCAGAACATCAGCCCCAGATGAAGGTTGCCAGGTGGATTGCAGTCAGGGCCCATGTGGGAGTCTGTCTCTCTGACTCCCTGCCTCTCACTTGATAAAATAAAATAACATTTTAAAAAAGAACATATTAGTAGAAGCAGAAATCTCATAATGATACACACAGTAACCACAGGTGTTTAACTCAATCAATAAAATTTCAGCCTGAGCAGGTAGTGGTGCTAGAAATAGAGAGTCTGACTATGACACAGAGGACCTAGGTTCGAAACCCCTAGATCATCAGCTTGAGCATGGGCTCACCAAACATGACCCCATGGTTGCTGGCTTGAATCAAAGGTCACTGGCTTGCACAAGGGGTCACTCACTCTGCTGTAACCCCCTGGTCAAGGCACATATGAGAAAGCAATCACTGAACAAGTAAGGTGCTGCAACAATGAGTTGATGCTTCTCACCTCTCTCCATTCCTGTTTGTCTGTCCCTATCTATCCCTCTATCTCCATCAAAAAAAATCCATTTATTTGACTATAAAATATAAGGAAATTTAACTTTATCTGAATACCTTACTTCCTTGAGATAACAATGCCTATTGTTTGATTCAGATGATAGAAAAGCTGGCCAGAACCTCCAGGAGCTTTCAGAGCTATACTCTGATGAGAAAAATGTACAGAGAAGTTAGTGGCCTTTTGGCATAAAAAGCCACTGCAGCCCTAGCTGCTTTGCTCAGTGGTGTAAGCCTCGCATGTGGAAATCCCAGGTTCAATTCTCAGTCAGGGCACACAGGAAAAGTGACCATTTGCTTCTCACATCACTCCTCCCTTCTCCTACTTCAGTCACAGCTCAAAAGATTTGAACAAGTTGGCCCTGGGCATTGAGGATGGCTCCATGGCCTCGCCTCAGGTGCTAAAATAGTTTGGTTGCTGAGCAACAGAGCAGCAGCCCCAGATGGTCAGAGCATCACTTGGTAGGGGGCTTGCCAAGTGGATCCCAGTTGGGGTACATGCAGGAATCTGTCTCTGCCTCCCCTCCTCTCATTATTATTAATAAATAATAATAATAATAAAAAAGAGTCACAGCAACACTGTCATCCATCCCATAGTTACTAATGCCAGCAGGAAAGGGAGCTCTTCTTAGGACTAAATCTATGGCCGTGGTTTGGAACAACAACAACAAAAGATCTGAGAAGCCAGAGTCATGAGAGAAAATATCTCTATGTTGCATAAGTAAAGACTTCCTTTTTTACCCACTATAGCTAATCTTGTCTAAAAACTCTCAGGTGAGCAAAAGGGAAAAAAAGTCAAGCTGGCCACAGATGTCCAGAGTATGCAACTTCATTTATTGTGCAGTCACATAAGAGAACTGACATCTCCAAAGGGCGCAGTGTGAATGATGACAGTTCCCTTTAATGCTCCAAAGCTCAGTGGGACCTTTATGTTGTATTCCTTGAAAAAAAAAAAAAAGTAAATACAAATACACCATTTTCTCTCCTTAGGATTCAGTCTTTACTTTTTCCTACATATATGCTCTGATATAGGAATCACTATTTTCTTTCTGTCCCAGATCGTATAGAGGTTATAGGAATATAATTTAAAACAATGAATGCTGGGTTAATCATACTGGAACATTTCACCTATTCTAAATATAGGATATGTTGGTTTTCTCCTTTTCAGTGGCAGATAAAAATGTTTTATTTGTTAAATTAAGTATGTCCTTAGATACATTCATTCTAATGTTCTTTTCTGTATGGGCATCAATGCTGGTGGAGGAACTGTTCAGGATGGATGGACTTTACAGAGCACACTGAGAGTCGAGGGAGTTAGTCTCTTCTTTTTAGGAGATGACAATGAGAAAATATTTGTGATTATAGACTTACCATGAAATGAAATTATATCTGGGTGTAAAGAAAAGGAATAAAAAAATGAGCATCTATGAATGTAATGATATACTGTCTCAAGCATGGAGCAAGTTTATTTTCTTAGCAATCCCCTAAATCAAAATAGAAACTCAATAAATAACTGTGGTAGGAAAGGAAGAGGGTGGGAAAGAGACAAATGAAATAAAAGCCACTGATAGCAGCCCAGAATCTTTCCTTTGCCCCCTCGACCCAGACTCACCCCTAACACTTTCCTATCATTTCTCCTCACCCTGTCCAGTCTAGGTAAAATAAAACCATTTTGTGTTATATCCCCATATTTTTTTATTTACATTTTTTATCTTGCTGTGAAGCACTCTAAATTGGAAAGTTCAGTAAAATATAAAATCTTGTCTGTTTCAGACCAGATCTAAGAAAAAAGTCACTGACAGACTTTACAACCCTCCCACTCTGCAGATGGAAAGGTTAACAGCTCTGTTACTACTGTAATCAGATCATACAATGGATGGAAGAAATGTCCTTTTTGAATGGAAGCACTGAACTAAGATCACAAAACCTGATTCCTATAAAGATTTTTTGAGTCATTAAATTATAATAGCTACTCAAAAGAGAGCTAAATTCTTGAGTAAAATACCAAAAACAAATTTGATTGCAAGCCATGTATCAGACAATTCAGCAACAGCCAGGTCAATGAATCTCCATGATGATATCCTTTTCATAAAGTAGAACATTTTGTCCAGAATAAGGGCCTTCCATGCTAAAATTTCTTTCTGATAAATGAGGGCAAACTGATTCTCACGGTCTAGTGAGAGAAATAAACTATTCAATAAAGGCTGTTTAGTGCTCACAGGAGTCACGTGCAGGATTGGGTGTGAAAGTAGAGTGTTATGATCCTGCATGTCATTTATATAGCGCAGATCTCAGAACTGGTAGTTCTCTTCTTACTAGTTGCATCTATCATGGCTGCACTTACAATACCCATAGTTAGTAATGGCTGAGGAAGATACCCAATGTTCCCTAAAACATGAACTACCTTAAGAAACAGTGACTAGAGTAGCTCAGTTGTTTTGAGCATCATTCTGATATACCAAGGTTGTGGGTTTGATCCCCCATCAGGGTACAAACAAGAATCAACCAATGAATGCATAAATAAGTGAAACAACAAGTTGATGTTCCTCTCTCTCTCTCTCTCTCTCTCTCTCAAATCAACAGAAGAAAATTTAACATATAATAGTAAAAAAATAAAATAAAAAAGTGACCTGAGTGCATTATCTTGCCACAGTTTAGCTTGAATTTAGGCCTACTCCAAAGAAAAGAAAACTTCCTATATCCCCTTTGACAATCCATCTTTATATGGCCACAGACAAAGCAACACTCCAATGACCTATTCAAAGCAGATAGAAAAAAACACACATTTACATTATTTTGTGTTAGATTTTGTTATTTGCAATAATTCAATGTACGTATAACAATCTAATTCTATCTTAACCACTATAAGCAAAATGATACTTTTCTTGCTAAAGAAGCTTCACAAAATAAATAATTTGCCTATGATTGCACAACTAATGAAGATTTGCACATGGCCCTATATGACTCAAAATCCCATTCATTTTCTATGTTCATGTATTTTTTTTTGTTTTTTTACATGCAAAGAGCTGTATATAATATATACAACTCAAGGAGTTTAAAGATAAATATATATCTGTGAAATGATCACCACAATCTGTTATAAATCTATTACTTCAAAAGTTTCTTTATACTCTTTTCTTATTATCATTTGTGATAAAAATACTTAATACAAGGTCAAGCCTCAGAGAAAATATTGTACTATACAATACACAGTATTGTGAACTATAGGCATTATGCTGTACACTAGATCTCTAGGGCTTCTTGTATTACTAAAACTTTGTACCCTTTGAATAATGTCTTTCTATTTTTCCCTCCCTTCAGCCCCTGGCAACTACCATTCCATTCTCTGTGTCTATGAGTTTACTATTTTTGATTGCTTATGTAGATGGTGCCATGTCATACTTGTTCTTCTATGCCTGGCTTATTTCACTTAGCATGCCCTTCAGGTTATCTATGCTGTATCCAATGACAGATTTTTCTTTAAAGTTTTTTTTAATCGATTTTAGAGAGAGAGAGTGATAGAAACACTGATTTGCTGCTCCACCCAATTATGCATTCATTAGTTGATTCTTGTATGTGCCCTGACCAGGAATTGACCCCCCACAACGTTGATGTATCAGGACAATGCACAACCAATTGAGCTATCCAGCCAGGGTCAGAATTCTATTTTTTAAGGCTAAATAATATTCCATTGTATGTATATACCACATTTTCTTTATCTATTCATCCATTAATGTATATTCAAATTGGTTCTATGTCTTGGCTATTATGAATTATGCTGTAATAGAGAATATAGATATCTCTTCAAGATAACAATCTAAATTTCTTTACAGATATATGCAAAAGTGGGATTGGTGGATTATATGATGGTTATTTAGTTCTTTTTGAGAAATCGCCATACTGTTTTCCACAGTGGTTGAACCAATTTATATTCCACCAATTGTGTACTAGGTTTCCCCACCCCTTTTTGTGAGATATTTTTATAATTTTTTTAATAAAATAAAGGTCATTCTAATAGGTGTGAGATGATATCTCATTGTGCTTTGATTTGAATTATCCTGATGATTAGTGATGTTGAAAATATTTTTAATGTATTTTTTGGATATTTGTATCTTCTTTTTTTGAGAAATGTTTATTCAGTTCCTTTGCTCATTTTTTTAATCAGGTTTTTTTTTCAATTGCATAGTTCCTTATATATTTTGGATATTATTCTTTGACAGGTATATCGTTTGCAAATATTATTTCTCATTTAGCAGGTTATCTTTTTATTTTGTTGGGTTGTTTTACTTTGATGGACAAGTTTTTAGCATGAGTTTATTGTACTTTTATATTTTTGTTGCCTGTGCTTTTGGTGTTTTAACCAAAATGTCATTTCTAAGAACAATATTGACAAGTTTTTTCTCTTTCTTTTAGATTTTTATGATTTCAGCTTTTATGTTAAGTTTTTCATCTATTTTGATTTGATTTCTTATGTGCGATGAGATATAAGGGTCCAATTTCATTCTTTTGCATGTGAATTTCCTATGTGCCCAAAACCATTTATTAAAGACACTATTCTTTTCTCATTTTATAAACTTGTCTGCTTTGTCATAAATTGATTATATTGGCATGTGTTAATTCTGTTCCATTGGTCTATGTCTGTTTTTATGCCAATATCACAGTATTTTGATTACTGTGGCTTTGTAATATATTTTGAGATAAAAAAGTGGGAAGAGCTTTGCTCTTCTTGGTTAAAATTTCTTTGATACTTTGAAATCGTTTATGTTTTCATATAAATTTTAGTATTGTTTTTTCTATTTTTGTAAAAAATAATGCCATTGAGACTTTTGATAGGATTTTTATTCAAGCCGTAGATCATTTGGGGTATATAGACATTTTAACATTAATTATTCTACTCCATAAACATAGAATGTTTTTCTATATATTCATCTCCTCTATTTTCTTTCATCAGTGTGTTATGTTTTTTAGCATACAAGTATAGCTTATACTTAGTCCTAAAAATTTTATTATTTTTGATGCTATTATAAATTGACTTAATTTTACAAATAAATTGATGTATAGAAATTTAACTGATTGTTGTACATTGATTTTGTATCTTGCAACCTTGCTAAATTTATTCATTTTAACAGTTTTAGTGGAATCTTTAAGGGTTTTATATATATAATCTTGTTATATGCAAAGATATTTTTCAACATGGATGTCCTTTTTAATTTTAATTTTTTTTTTTCAGGGACAGAGAGTCAGAGAGAGGGATAGATAGGGACAGACAGATGGGAACGAAGAGAGATGAGAAGCATCAATTATCAGTTTTTTGTTGCCATTGCAACACCTTAGTTGTTCACAGATTGCTTTCTCATATGTGTCTTGACTGTGGGGCTACAGCAAACCAAGTAACTCCTTACTGGAGCCAGTGACCTTGGGGTCTCGAATCTGGGTCCTCCGCGTCCCACTCCCAAGCTCTATCCACTGCGCCACTGCCTGGTCAGGCCCAAAGTGGATGCCATTTAATTATTTCTCTTGCCTAATTTATCTGTCTTGGTCTTCCAGTAAAATGTTTAAATAGAAGTAAAAAGAATAAGCATTCTTTCCTTATTTCAGATCTCAAAGGAAAGCTTTCAGTTTTCACCCCTGAGTATAGTATTAGCTGTGAACTTTACATATATGGCAGTTATAGTGCTGCAGCAAGTTCCTTCTCTATCTAATTTGTTGAGAAATTTTATCAGAAAATGATGTTAAATTTTGTCAAATTCCTTTTCTGTGCCTATTGAGATGATAATGTGGTTTTGATCCTTTATTCTGATACTGTGGTATATCAGATTTCATTTGCATGTGTTAAAACATCCTTGCATCCCAGGGATAAATCCCACTTGGTCATATTCTTTTCATGTGCTGTTAAATTTGATCTGCTAATGTTTTGTTGAGAATTTTTGTCATTATGATCTTCGGGTATGTTTTCCTATAATTCGCTTGTGGTGTCCCTATTTGGTTTTGATACCGTGTGATGCTGGCCTCATAGGAAGTATTTGGAATTGTACCCTCTTCTATTTTTTGAAAGTTTGGAAAGTATTCATACTAATTTTTCTTTAAAGATTTGGTAAAATTCACCTATGAAGCCATCTGGTCCTGGGCTTTCTTTGTTGGAAAGTTTTTGAGTACTGACTAAATCTCCTTTATCATGTTTTTTTTTAGAGGATCTTATAGAGCATTATAGCTTGAAGGACTATACGAATACATCAATCTATTATTTTGCTAAATACCAAGTAAGTACATGGCAGTATACAATCAATTACATTTTACAAAATGTATTCAGTTTTTCTAATTTCAAAGAGAATACTTTACATAAAAATTTCAAGATAATTTGCTATTTATTTGCAGTGTTTTGTTTTCATTTTTGTTTTTGTTTGTTTTTTTAATGGAGACAAAAAGAAAGAGAAAAGGACAGACAAGGGCAGACAGACAGGAAGGGAGAGATATGAGAAGCATAAACTCTGTTGCGGCACCCTAGTTGTTCATTCATTGCTTTCTTATATGTACCTTAATCAGGGGGCTTCACTTGAGCCAGCAACCCAGTTCTTAAGCTGGTGAGTTTATACTCAAACCAGATGAACCCACACTCAAGCAGCAACCTCAAGACTTTGAACCTGGGTTCTCTGCCTCCTAGGTCTATCCACTGCACCACCACCTGATCAGGCTCTTTGCAGTAATTTTTTGTGTTGTTCATTCATTCAGCAAATATGTATTCAGTACTAATAAGTACCACATTCTGTTCTAGGCACCAATGATGGAGCAGTCAGCAAAGAAAACAAAGTCCTTCCTTGTGCTCATGAAGTTTACCTTCTATTTTACAAATGTGTAGGTTTGTGTATTGCCTACAGAAGCAGAAGAGGCATTTTAGAAATGGGTGTTTGTAGAAAAATTTAAGATAGAGAAAAGGTTGGGAGAAAAGGACACAACCTGGAATCCATTATTTTAAGCCAGTAATGATTATAACTTTTTACTTCTAGCCATTATTCAAACAAACAAACAAAAAGCTTATATAGTTTTTCAAGTTAAAATATGTTTAATTTCTGTTGTAGTTTTTTTAATAAATTTTGAATTTACTAATAAAACTCCAGTGGAACAGTAATCTGTAAGCAATCAAGATTTTAGAAGGTTTTTCCTTTGGTTACTATATCCCTTCAATATAAAAGGACAAGATATATTTCACATTTTTACTCTAAGTTGTAATGATTTTTAAGTTAAATTTTTCAAAATTTCAATCAATTTATTTTAAAAGTGGATAATATAAAAAAGTGTCTTATCTTCGTGTATATTCACACATACATATGAAATACATACTACTGAATGAAATATAACAGGCTATATTATTGTCAATAGTTTTGGGAAGTGACATATTTTCTTCTTTAACCTTTGCATTTACTGTTTATTACTAAAACAAAATAAGTTTATCCCTATGTATTATTAGAAGAAATGTAAAAGTCTACACTATATGAGGAGTAAATGCAGATGAAACACTTTGAGACTCTTCTAATGGTTCTACAATATCGTAACATTTTTTTCAGACTGTTATTTGTGTATAGTTATCTGGCTTACTGAGCAGATTTGAAAATGGGTCTCTGTCAGAGAAGCTTGTTAAGGAAAAAATTCCATGAGCACTCCTTCACATCTCACATCACCAGCACACTGGATCATGCTCGCTCTAGCTCTAAACACTGCCTCAAAATCTGCTATAGAGAACAATGACCAGGAAACTTGCACAGTAATTTTCAAAATGCAACATTTTCCTATAAACACATTTTCTTTATAAAAAAAAAATGTCTCCCAAATTTGATGTGACTTCTGTATTTGTCTTATTACTCTTTTGATGAACCACTTAAAAATATATGAATAATTGCTTTCATTGCTAAAGATATAGAAAAAGTAAAGATTAACATGTTTGTTGTAAATATTAAGTACAATGTATTTTAAAAATTGTCTAATGTAGTATGAAATATTGTACAAGGAAATTAATAAAAAACTTTATTTTTTGATGTAATTAAATTGAAAGTATATTTGTATTCCAATTTTATAAACAGAGAATTTTTTTTTTTCTTTTTACAGGGACAGTGAGAAAGTCAGAGAAAGGGATAGATAGGGAAAGAGAGACAGGAACAGAGAGAGATGAGAAGCATCAATCATCAGTTTTTCGTTGTGACGCCATAGTTGTTCATTGATTGCTTTCTCATATGTGCCTTGACCGCGGGCCTTCAGCAGACGGAGTAACCCCTTGCTTGAGCCAGCGACCTTGGGTCCAAGCTGGCAAATTTTTTGCTCAAGCAAGATTGGCCCGCGCTCACGTTGGCAACCTCAGAGTCTCGAACCTGGGTCCTCCACATCCCAGTCTGATGCTCTATCCACTGCTCCACCGCCTGGTCAGTAAACAGAACATCTTATCTATTAGGTTGGCAATGTAATTTTTTAAAAGACATTTTATTTCAAAGTTAAACATACGATATTTCTTCCTAGATATATTAATATGTTAACTACATGGACATTTCCTACTATTGTGTTATCCTTGCATTTCTGAAATAATACCCATTTGTTTAAAACTATATTACTCTTGCCTGACCAGATGGTGGCACAGTGGATAGAGCATCATCCTGGGATGCAGAGGACCCAGGTTTAAACCCCCAGCTTGCCGGCTTGAGCACGGGCTCATATGGTTTGAGTGCAGGTTCACTGGCTTGAGCATGGGATTATAGACATGACCCCACAGTTGGTGACTTGAGCCCAAAGATTGCTGGCTTGAAGACCATGATAGCTGGCTTGAGCAAGGGGTCACTGTCTTGGCTGCAGCCCTTCAGTCAAGGCACATATGAGAAAGCAATCAAGGAACAACCAAGGTGATGCAACAACAAATTGATACTTCTTATCTCTCTTCCTTCCTGTCTGTCTTTCTCTGTTTCTGTCTTGCTCAAAAACAACAACAACAAAAAACTATATTACTCTTAATCTGATTTGAGAGACTAACAATATTTTATTTTAATATTCATAAGTAAACTATAGTTTTAAAATTTGCATATACATGTTTAGCGTTAATTTTATACTCATATAATAAAGATAATTAATTTTTTTCCTTTTTGATAGTCTAGGAAAGTTTTAAAATTAGAATTATCATTTCTTAAATGTTAATTTAAGACATTCTTCATACATTTCACTTTGAGGTAAAAGAATTCTTCTGAAACCTTTCTTTGAAGTTTTTTAAACTGAGTGTTCTTTTTCATTTAGTCAGTTTTGTTTTATTTTATTATTATTGTTATTATTATTATTTTGAGAGAAAGAGAAGCATGGATGGAGATAGACAGAAACATTGAGCTGATCTTCTATGTGCCCTGACCAGGGAATCAAACCAGCAACCTTCATGCTCCAGAAAAACACTCCAATCAACCAAGCTACCGACCTGGCTCATTTATAGTCAGTTTTTATAAAATTACATATTCTTAAATAACTAAATATTTTAAGAAAATTTCCAAATTTATTTACATAGAGATTTTTTAAGAAAGGTCTCATTGTGTTTTTAATTTACTAGCCTCTGTCTTAGTTTTTAATATCCCTAGATCAAGTTTTCTGTTTTTTGCCCTTTAATCTATAGCTTTAAGTCCTCTAGTTCAAAGAAATTATACTGAATCATATTACTTAATTTTTGCTTTAGACTATCAGGTTATTCTCCACTGAGGAGATCAATTACGCCTGTGTTAAATGTTGCATTTGCTGCAGCATGCTGTCTCTTAGGAAGCTGGGTGGTTGATAGATCTCAATAGTTAATCTTCTCTGGAAATCTGCTCAGCTGAAGGGAGCCCTTTACCCAAGATTCATACACCCTCCACAGTGTAGCCTGCCTCCTGGATGTAGGTGAATGAAGGCTTAATACCCCACTCAAACTGTGGGTGACTCCAGTTTCAGAGTGCCTACTGATTTACCTGAAGCCTTTTTATGATTGCACCACAGAACAAATATTTTCCTTGTTCAATTCTGTTTCCTTTCCTCTCTCCACAAGTAAATATCCTGATAGCATTATTCAATAAACTTCCTGCATTCTAATCTGTATTAAAAGCTCAGTTTAGAAAGCCCACAACAAGCAGGCATTAAAATCGTATTATGGTGATGAATCACTGTATTAGTGATCAATCGCTGCATGAAAATTTGCTCCAAAACTTGGCAGTTTGTAATGACAAACATTCATTATCTCACATAAATTCCAAGCATTAGGAATCCAAAAGCATTCCAGCTATGTGGCACTAGATCAGGGTCTCTTACAAGGTTACTGTCCAGCTGCCATATGGAACTGCACTCATCGCAAGGCTCCACTGAGACTGAAGGATCCTCCTCTATGTTTCCTCCTATGGTTGTCAGCAGGCTTTAGTTCCTCATTGGCTATTAGGTGGACAACTCAGTTTCTCACTCCATGGAGCTGCCTTATGAAATGGCACCTGGCTTCCCACCAGAACAAACAATGGAAGAGAGACAAAGAAAGAGAGGATGAGGGAGAGAAAGAGAGGGAGAAGTAGAGGAAGAGGAAGAGAGAGAGAGGGAGAGGTGAAGGAGAGGGAAAGGAAGAGGAAGAGAGAAAGAGCAAGAAGAGGAAGAGAGGGAGAGGGATAGAGAGAGGAGGAAGAAGAAAGAAAAAGGGAAAGGGAGAGAGAGAGGGAGATAGGAAGAGGGAAGGGAAGGAGGAAAGGGGAAGAGGAAGAGGGGAAGAGAAGGAAGAGAGAGGGAGAGAGAGGAAGAGGGACAGGGAGAGTGAGAGAATGCTAGTTTCTATAACACCCTAGCTATGCTCTTAAGAACCTAATCTTGGCTGACATGTGGTGGTGCAGTGGATAAAGAGTTGACCTGGAACACTGAGGTTTCTGGTTCAAGACACTGGCTGGCCTGGTCAAAGCACATATGGGAGTTGATGCTTCCTGCTCCTCTCCCTTTTCTCCCCACTCTAAAATAAATACTAAATAAAATCTTTTTTTAAAAAATGAACCTAATCTCAGCTTCACACTCCAAATTTCTGCCATCTACCATGGGTCAGAAAGCTATTCTGGTACAACATAGACTACACAAGGGTGTAAATAATAGGAGTCAGGAGTCATTTGGGGCCATCGTGAAGGCTGACTTACAACAGTCACTCATTGCAAGGCTGATAGATTAGTTATATGCAACAAATTGCCCCCAAACTTATTGACATTTATTATCTCACTGCTTCTGTGGGTCAAGAATTTGAGCACAGCTTAGGTGAGTCCTCAGCCTCTGAGTCTTTTAAAAGCCTCAGCTGAAAAGGATTTGCTTTTTAGCTCATTCCTATTGGTCATTGGCAAAATTTAGTTCCTCGTGGCCTATTGGATTAAGGTCTCAGTTCCTCATAAATTGTTGGCTGGAATTGTTCCACATTTCTCTGCTGTGGGATTCTCTTCATTGAATATCTATGAAACACAGCAGGCATCAGAGCAAGGAAGCAAGAAGTCAGGAGAGAATGCCAGCAAAACAAAAGTCAGTTCTTCTGTAACTGAATCATACAGTTCTTCCGTAACTGAATCATAGAAGTGACATCCCATAATCTTGCCATAATCTGTTACAAGCAAACAGTAAAATTATTTCAACTCAAGGGGAGGGGATTATACACATGTGAATACTGGAGATGGGAATCTTTGGGAGCTTCATGATAGCTGGCAAGGTGTGCGATCAGAGCTTGTAGGTAAAGTTAGCTGCAGGCACAAAATGGGTAAAAATTGACTGCTGGTTTACTAAACTTGTAGAAAAAAATATACTAGACCTCTATAAATCAGTCATTTGAAAAAATAAAGATAATGGAAATGAAAAATTGTTGCTGGAGACAATCTTTGGAAAGAGACAATGTAGAGCTAAAAATGATTAACTATCAATTAAAGGATAAATATGGGCTTGCTTGGCAGTATATAAATCATATCTCCTGCAGCTAGAGAGCAAAGAAAATTGAGGATTAAGCCCACAACTTAATCATAGCAATAACAAAGTTCAAATGATTGTCAAATTCCCGATAAGATGGGTTGGTCAAGCCAAATTCAGGACTTGATGAGAAATAAATGTATCCTTAAATGTGGAATGCAGCATCTGGAGTGAATAATATTTGAGGACGGCTTTTAAAGCAAGTAATGTTGAAAGCCTGTAGAGGAATATTTGAGCAGTGTCTCCTACAGAACAGCAATCTCATTGCCTGCCATCCCAATAGCAGGTCTTTAACATTATCAGTATCAAGTTGTCTTTTCCAATGCAGTGTCTCTGGGTGGTGTGCCATCTTCAGCGAGTCTGAGTCAGCAAGCAACAAATTTAATAGTAAAAGCTTAGGAGTGATTGGCATGTCACCAACTGAGAACAAGATAATACTCTCTTGAAGAAAAATGGAGCATAAATTCAAGGAGCAAAATGGTATTTTTTGAAAACAAACTATGTCAATCTTTTTTCCAATTTTGCCAGCACATTACTGAAAACTGAGGGATGAACAGTGTCTAATAGGAAGTTCAGAAACTGATTCAAATGTTACCATTGCCAAATAACTGTTTTTACTGGGTTTCACTGACCTTGTCTATGAATCAGGATAATATTATTTTTCCCCATGAACCTTCTACAGAGGTTCAGAAAATCATATGTTTAGTATAAAAGTTATAGTCTTAGTTCAGGAACAAAGAAAGCTGTTGCTCAAATGCTCACTCACAGAAAATGGGGGCATGTGTCAAAGAAAAAGCTCAGCATCTGAGGCAAGTTTTGGAAACTGTTAAAACAAAGGAGAGCAAAGGTTACTGAACACTCAAAATAAGAATGCTCTGAAGACCACCAGTTTTAACCTTTACCACATACCCACTTAGAGGATGCATTCATATTTTAGAAACTTATTTGTACTGCTTTCACATTTCACTTGAATAGAGGAAAAACAAGTGTAGAAATGTACAGTCCAAATAATCACTAGCTGCCAACCCCTAGAAGCAGGCCCCGAAGCAATTCTCCAACTCTACTCATTGAACAGGGCAATGAGTCCCCATGACACTCATCTGTTTACTCTTACCAGGTCAGAAAGTCTTAGCCTCACTAGAGAGCCTTACCCACAGGCCTTTCCTCAAGTTTCCTGGTCCTTCATCCTCAAGTTATACCTCAAGTCACCCTGCTCCGGGTCTTCCCTTAATCACTGGATTGTAAAGTTATTTTCTAACTTTGCTTCCCATTCTTGGCTATATATTATTAACTGTTTCCCTCACAGTAAATCTAGTCATACAATGGCATCTCAACTTTTCTGTACAGTGGTATTAAAAATATATAAATATATAAAATTGGAGGGGAAAAATGACACAATACTGTACTAGAGCAATCTGAATCACCCGAAGTATACTAATTATTCTAATCAGTTATTATTTGTGATAGGCTGTAATTATATCCATCTGGCCTTGCTCCTTCATATAGCTCAAAGCATTTTACAATTAACTCATTATTTATATATTGGAAAAGAAATCCTAGGGATTTTAGCAATGAGAATTGAAAAAACAAATACTTTTGAAATAAACTCCATTATTTGCACCATTTCCTTCTTATTCCCTTTCTGGGCAGTACAAAAGGGAAACCATCATCCTAATGATAGGTTTTTTTCCAAGGGTGAGGAGACAATTTCTAATTAATTCCCTTGAATGCTTCTTTTTTTGGTGGCTGTATAGTTTGCCAATGTTGCCATAACAAATATACCAAATTGGGCATCTTAACAGAACTTCATTGTTTCACAGTTCTAGGAAAAGAAGCCCAAAAATATCAAGGTGTCAGCAGACTCTATTTTCTGAGTTCAGTGAGGGCTTCTCCTTCATAGATGTATATGTATGTCTTCTTTCCATACATGTGTTTCAATATTTCTCTTTGTGGGTCTGTTTCTGTGTTCAAATTTTTTGTTATAAGGATACCACCAGTTGTATTGGATTAGGAGCCCAACCTACTCCTATCTTAACAAATTATATCTGCAATGATCCAATTTTTAAGTAGGATCACATTCTGAGTTACTAGTGGTGAGGACTTCAACACATAGATTTTAGGGAGACACAACTGAACTCTTAACTGTTTAACAGTTACTTTAAAGCTTAATACAGTTTTGAAAAAAGTCATCAAAGGAAAAAAATGAAAGATTAAAATATGAGATATAAAGGATAAAGTTCCAACTAAATATTTTTAGTATTTAACTTTACGATCTTAGAAAATTGATAAAAGTTGAAGTAGTTTTGTAACTACAATTGTAGGTTTCTCTATACTCCAAAACAGATCAATCATGGGGCAGCTAAACAAATTAAAAAATTCACCATGGCATTCCTGAACTTTTTAATCCTAGTGCTTATATCAGGTAATTTTATTTTTAAAAATTGTGTTTCTATACAATAGACAAAACAGTATTCCTTTACTGTGGTGAGTTAGACCTAACTGTTCTATAAAGACATTCAATAAAGTAAATGAATTTCTGACTCTGATAGCTAAAAGTCTAATGAATACTCAGAGGTCTTTCCTGTCCAAAACAAAAAAAATTTATTAACTATTAATTTTCCTTTCATCAACCATTTGTTTGAACCAATTGATGAAAAGCCAATAGTTTGTTCATCCTGTCTCACTGACTTAATAAAACCAACTAATTATTTGAATGTCATAAAGTCATGAAAACCTAATACATATATATTTTAATATAAAGCCTTTTTAGAATGTTGATTAAAATTACCATAAATTTACTTACTTAATTAAAAAACCATAAATTTACTTTTACACCTGCTTTATGTAAAATATATAAAGCACAAAGCCAGAGATTGATTATTAGACATCTAAGTGATAAGCATGGAACATGTGAGTTAAATTTTCGATTTTCAATTTAGGTGGTAATATGAGAATGCTGATAATACATTTTTGTGTTAAAAGTGTGAATTAAACATTATTTTGGTATGAAAATGTTAGGTAATTCAATACAGGCTGCTGTCAATTTTAATTAATACTAGAACCATTTTCCATCACCTATTCTAAATGTTAATTTTTTCCTGATATTTATATCTATATATGTATAAAGCAAAAACTATTATTTACTTTCTTTACTTCTCAGTTACACAAACTGTTTTTTTTAATATTTTATTCAACATATTTTCCAGACTATGCTCTCTTAATGGCAAAATGAGGTCAAACCTCCTAGCTCATTTTTTGTGGGCTCAAATAAACTTTTGTTTAAAGTATATGCTCCTCAAACTATATAAAATAAACATGTGATACATTAATGGGAATATATCCTATGTTTTCCTTCTTTCTTTTGACATTAAAATTACAGAAGAATTCTATCACATTAGGAGTTATAGCTCCAATATGTAAAGTGCTTATTTTATGTTAGGCTTGATAGATTTATCTTTAATCTTTAAAATAATCATATCAGCTTAGACACTTAGATTGTAAGCAACAACAACTTTAATGTTAGATGATTTTGAGTAAACAAACAAAAATAATACGATAAATAATCAGTTTATGTAAACAAAAGATCAGAAGTACGTGTGACTTCACATTGATTTAGAGATTCACAGTCATCAGGATTCAAAGTATAACTTTGGTGGTTCTCTCACTCTGAAACATTTTCATGTATTGTTTTCATTCACACACTGATTCTATGTAAGTTAACAAACACCACTGTGCCCTTCTTAGACCTTATATGTCTAGGTGACTCATTCACCACCACCATCAGTTGTGGGTCAAATAAGTTTCCAAATATGATGCATATGTTTGCTCACTTATAGTTTTTATTGGGCATGGGGAACAGGCTGAAAGCAGGCAGGATACTTATAGCTTAAGGCTTAGTTTTAAGACTAAGTCTTTCCCACCTTCTTAATACTAAGATCTTCTCAACACTAAGCTTTTCCCCACACCCTTGACTGTTGCATGATATAGGGTGATGCCCTCTTATGAGGAATCCCATTTATGCCTCAGATAAGGGGCTTTGTATCAGAGCCTTCCTTATTTGTATATTGGTTTAAAGGCTTTAATTTCTACACTATAAAATAAGGGAGACCAAGGGCTCTCTCTCTCTCGGTTTCTGAAATTAGCATTGCATAGGAGAGGCAGCCAAGATGGCAGAGTTTTGAAGGAGAAGCCAATTTGTGCAGAGTTTGTGCAGAGAGAAGGAGATGTGGAACAGAGGTGAATAATTATGGGAATACTCAGGTGAATCAGTGGCTTTGGGAGCTCTAGATAGAAAGGGAAGTGTTTTCCTGCTGCATGTATTTTCTTGCCTGTGGGTGCGAGCTAGGATTAAAAGTAATGGCCCACCAGTTCTTGGCTCTGTTGTTTCATTACTATCTGTCTGAATCAAATGTAAACCTGCAGGGGCCAGGCGGTTGTGAGGGTGGCCATGACTACTGGCCATACATCTGGAGAACTAGTGTACATCTTTTCTTTTCCAGCCTCTATGGAAAAAAAATAAATGACTTTCCAAATGCCTCAGACACTGTCTCCTCATGTCTCACTGGCTCAAATACAATCATGAACCTTCTATCACCAGTGCAGACTCATTGGTTTAAAGTAGTCTGATCTAGCCACATAACTAAAAATAAAGTACATTTTATCCAAATACATCTGAGAACAGAGGACAGGCTCTCAAAAGAAATATAACATTATTAGAATGAGTAAAAGAATACTGGGTATGCAAACAATAAATACAGCAGTTATTATTACCTCCATTTAACAGATGAAAAAACTAAGATTCAGAGAGATTAAGCTATGCTTATAGAAAGATGCCATATCTAGTAAGTGACAATATGCTAGAAAAATTGGTTATCAGGACTATAAGAGATCTTTAGTTACAAAACCATATTCTAACAGAGAGAATTTGAAAGATTAAAGCTTACTTTGTCAGCTGGTATAACCTTAGTTCAACTCCAATACATCTATTTCTATTAAAAAAATTCAGTTAGACAACAGCATATTTATTTACATATATTTTACAGCTAATTCACAATCGTTGACTATTATGGAGCAGTAATAGTGACCAAAATAAAACATTTAGTTCCAGACTATACAATAACTCTACAATAATTATCATTAGACACCAGGTACCACATAAAACAGATTCTAATTTTTGACAGATTCAATCTACATAGAATGCACCATTTGTTTTCAATAATTTTAATTTTAATAATATAGTAATGGAATTCCACATAGCTGCTGGCTTCCCTGGAATGTTGTTTCTGCTATAAATTTGGAAAAATTCTTTTATCCAGATATTACTTTAGTTCCTTTATTGGTAAAAGTTGGGCTGGGTAATCTTGCATGACTCTTTTATCACTCAGAAACACCTCTGTGGAAAACAGTACGAAAGTTACTCAAAAAATTAAAAATGGAACTACGTTATGATCCAACAATTCCACCTCTGGGTATATACCCAAAAAACTCAAAACACTAATTCAAAAGAATATATACACCCCTTGTAAAGCCAATAGCCATGGCCACCATCACAGTCACCTGGCCCATACAGGTTCATATTTGATTTGGACAGATGGTAATGAAACAATGGAGCCAAGAACTGGTGGGCCATTACCTTTAATCCTAGCTCATACCCGGTGGGCAAGAAATACACACAGTGGGAAAACACTTCCCTTTCCATTCAGGGCTCCCAAAGCCACTGACTCATCTGAGTATTTCTAGAATCAAAGGCCCATCAGCCTTATTTACCTCTGTTCCTCATCTTCTCTTTGTACTAACTCTGCATAAACTGGCTTCTCCTTCAGCACTCCACCATCATGGCTACCTCTTTCTGCAATGCTGATGGCAGGATCTGAGTAAGCATGCCCCTCAGTCTGCCTCATTTTAAAATTGTTCATTTTATTTTTATTTTATTTATTTTAGAGAGGAGACACAGAGTGAAAGAGAGAGAGAGAGAGAGAGAGAGAGAGAGAGAGAGAGAGAGAAAGAGAGAAAGTGGAGAGGAGCTAGAAGCATCAACTCCCATATGTGCCTTGACCAGACCAGTGTAGGGTTTTGAACTGGCGACCTCAGTGTTCCCAGGTCGATGCTTTATCCACTGTGCCACCACAGGTCAGGCTGCCTCATTTTATAGTGTAGAAATTAAAGCCTTTAAGCCAGTATACAAATAAGAAAGTCTCTGATGCAAAGCCACTTATCTGAGGCATAAATGGGATTCCTCACAACAGTGTACCACCTCACATCATGCAACAGTCAAGGGTATGAGGAAAAGCTTAGTTTTGAGGAGATCTTAGTATTAGAAGGATGTTGAAAAGATCTTAGTATAAAAAGGGTGGGAAAGGCTTAGTCATAAAACTAAGCCTTATGCTATAAGGACCTCGTGAACTCGTACACCCCATGCAAACTGTAAGCAAGCAAACAAATATATCTTATTTACAAACTTAATTGACCTACACCCCTATGTTCACTGAAGCATTATTTAAAATAGCCAACCTATGGAAGCAAACAAAGCACACATCAGTAGACTAGTGCACAAAACAAAAAGGGGATGGGGGTAGCACATATACAGTGGAATATTAGGAATAATACTTGACCATAAAAAAAGAATGAAATATTACCATTTGAAACAGCATTGATGGACCTAAAAAGTATTATGATAACTGAAATAAGTCAGTCAGAGAAAGACGAATACTATATGATTTCACTTATATGTGGAATCTAAAAAACAAAACAAATAAGAAAAAGGATTCATAGATACAGAGAACAGAGATGTTCACGAGAGTGGGGAGGGGTTAGAAAACTGGGTGAAAATGTGAAGGGATTGAGAAATACAGATTTGTAGTTACAACACAGTCACAGGGTACAAAGCACAGCATGGGAAATATAGTCAATAATATTGTAATAAGTATGTATAGGGCCAGGTGGGTACTGAAAATATAACACTTTGTAAAGTATATAATTGTTAACTACTATGATATACACCTGAAACTAATTCAAAATAATATTGAATGTAAACTTCAACCGAAACAATTAAAAAGCAAAACAAATAAAAAAGCACTCTGCCATCTGGAAAACCTATGTTGAGTTGGAGGAGAACCTGTTCCTCAGCTGAGTATAGTATTGACTAATGTGAAGGTCTAATGTTATGAACAGTTTAAAAAAAAAATAGTTTAATGCTTTCTCTGATATGTTTTTCTAAATCTTGCTAAATTTCCAGTTACAAATTTTTTTAAGCTTGATTCTGATGAAAATTTCTATTCATCAGGACAAAGCTGCCAAGATAGAACTGTTCCAAAATAACTTTTGGTGGCGTTTGAAGGAATATAACCAAAAGGTTATGTAGACCTTTCTGGTAAAGACAGGGTCAAAATTGTCCAGGAACCTAAGGTGCTAAGCCCATTATCTTATTCTATGTGCTACCATTAGCATAACAAACTCAATCAATGCATTTTAGTTAATAACCCTTTCAAGTATTAACAGGAGAAAAAATGAGAACTTCTAACTGAAATATCTTGAGCTAGATAAGATACTCATTATAATGAGATGAGCAATTTGCATTTTAGCAAGGGGAAATGCAATAGGGTTTTATAAATCACAGCTATCTCTTCACTCCCACATTCAACTTGATTGTAAAGGATGTGATTATCATCTCTTTTCTGTAAATTTATTTAATAACTTGTGCATTCCCCCCCACTTTCCACTAAAAGGCAGAAATAAGGGATCAAAATTGCAGAAAGTAACCAAAAGCTTTCTTCAGTTTTAAATTTTGTCAGTTTTCTACAATACACATTGCAGGGGCATGTGTTTTTCTCTTACTATGAGAGGAGAGCAGATTAAGGCCACGTAGAGGAAAGGAGAAGCCGCCAAGATGGCAGAGTGCTGAGGAAGAAGCCAGTTTGTACAGAGTTTGTGCAGAGAGAAGGAGATGGGAAACAGAGGTGAATAAGGCTTGTGAGCTAGACACCTTTGATGCTAGGTGTAAAGCCAGTGGTCAAGGCCACCATCACAGCAGCCTGGCCAGTGCAGGTTCGCATTAGATTTGGACAGTCGGTAATGAAACAACGGAGCCAAGAACTGGTGAGCCATCAGCTTTAATTCTAGCTTGCACCCAGCGGGCAAGTAAAACGACACACTGGGCTCCAAAACCCACTCATTCAGTGCTTACAAAGCTACTGACTTATCCGAGTTTCCTAGTGTTGGGCAGATAAAATATATTATGCTCACTTTGTTAAAGATTGTGCTGCCCACATGCAAGTCCATTGATATTAATGTGTTTTGGGGGACAGGCTGTGGGCAGGCCAGGTTGGTATAGCGTCATGCTTAGTTTTAAGAGTAAGCTTTTCCCACACCCTTGACTGATTGGATGACGTGGGGTGATGCACTCTCATGAGGAATCTTCCCATTATGCCTCAGATAAGTGACTTTGTATCAGGGACTTCCGTGTTTGTAGATTGGATTAAAGGTTTGGATTTCTACACTATATAGTAGGAGAGACCGCGAACTTGATCTCTCTGTTCCTGGGGTTGTCACCTTTGAGCGGTGGAGTAGAGAACTGGCTGCTGTTATGAAACTTGGTTAAGTCAGTAGCTTTGTGAGTACTGAATGAGTGGGTTTTGGAGCCCTGTATGTTTTTACTTGCCCACCGGGTGCAAGCTAGAATTAAAGCTGATGGCTCACCAGTTCTTGTCTCCATTGTTTCATTACCGACTGTCCGAATCTAATGTGAACGTGCATGAGCCAGAAGGCTGTGATGGCAGCCTTGGCCACTGGCTTTACATGACTCAGCAAAGAAAAGAGACCGTTACAAGGACTTAAGACTCTCATGGAAAGGGTATATTAAAATAAAGCCACAGCATATGTGTATGGCCAGCAGTCGCCGCTGTTGTGGCCATTCTCATGCAGGTTCTCATTAAATTTGGGCAGACAGTAAAGAAAAAGTGGAGCCAAAGAATGATGGGCCATTCCTTTTATTACAGTCTCACACTGGCCAGTGAGCAACACATAGGGAAACACTTCCCCTTCACTCAGGGCTCCCAAAGCCATTGACACATTCTCCGGTTCCACAACCAGGAGAAATCTTCTCAGGTATCTCCTAAAATATAAGGTCCCACCAGTCTCAGCGGAGCTCTCAAAAGCCCCTCACCTCTGGTTCCCCATCTGCACACCTTCTCTTTCCCTGCCAATATAGCTTCTTCCTCAGCTTCCTTCATTCTCTCTCTTCTCACTCTGCAAACATGGCTTCTCTCTCCCTCCCTCTTCTCATTCTTCTCTCCTTTTCATAACTTCTGGTGGAAAAAGTCTCCTCCAGCAAACATTAGCAAAACAATGGTCCTTCCCCAGCAGGAAGGTAATTTGCAACTTCACAGACCACATATACCTGGCACTGCCCAGACTCCAATGTAAACTATAAGTGAGCTAACATAAAAATTATATTTTACAAACTTATTTGTCCAACAATATGGAATAGATTATTTATGACAGGCCACTCGTCTTCCAACTAAAGAAAATTCTAATCAATTTTAGATGGAGGGAGAAAGAGAAAAAGAAAAAGTAAAGCTGCAATGGCTGCTGCTCCTATAATAAGCAGCCTAATTTTATGCTATTATCTGTTTGATGATTTAAGCAGAATAAAGTGACACTGATCTGAAAATGTGAGAATGAGGCAGAACAAGAGAGTATTTGTAAGAGAAATAATTGCAGGCACCCATGGGGCTTCACATTAAACTCATTTGCATAAAGACAGGGCTCTCTTATGAATGATGGATAAATGTAATTCCTAGCTACCAGTGTATTTCTTTTTATACTAACAAGACAGAAGAATAAAATCCAGGCTAAAATTGCTTTTAAAATTAGAGTAGTTTCTAAATGAATTGCATTTCTAAATGATTAGACAGTGACTATACAGATAGTTCATTCACTCAGGTCACCAGTGCAGATATTCTGATCTGTCATTACTGCCAATATTCAATATTATTAAACACTATTGCTCAATAAAACCAAGAAATAAACGGGCTGTGAGTTTTCATCAATATGTGACAGCCTCCAATTAAATTTTTCATGAGACAAAACATATATGGACTTTAATATTTTCAGCAAAATCTTCCTGGAAAGGAGAGATGAGGGGAAATTTTAAAACAAGAAAGACCAAAGCTGATTAAAAATATACGAGCGCCATCTGGTGTCACAAATAAAAATAATTACAGATTACCAGGCAGATGGAGCCCCCTCCTGTGAATGCATACCTGGGCAATGAGGTTATAGGGTATAATTTTAGAAATGGAATTCACTTTATGTGTAGTACCCAGATGTCATCATTTACCATTTGGTTTAGAACTCCTTGAATCTAGGGAAGTGAGGTTGGTTGAAACAGTTGCTTTGCCATTACTCATACATTCAAATATATCATGCCAACTTTGTTTTAACTCAAGATTCCATAGAATTGCTGCAGTTTTTCACTCTACTGTACTTAAGCAAACCTTCCCTGAGATAGAAAAATTTTATCAATACTTTCAGAAGCAATTCCTCTTTAGAAACAGAGAAGCAGATGGGTAGCATATTTTAAGGAAGAAACTTTGAGGCTTATAATGATAATGTGCTAACATAAATTTAGTAATATATTTTTAAAAGAGAAATCTAAGTAGTGGTATTTCACTGCCCTGGAAATTTATGCATATATCTATTTATAGAGCTTGAAAAATATACCACACACCATCTCATTTTGTAACTAATTTTTACTACATTTATACATTAAATGTAGTAAGACACCCTGTTCCCCTATATTCTGGTATACTCTTAGCTAGAGGTTTTTGACAATTTCAAAGACCAACAAAATATTTCACAAATGAGAATACTTGCTACTCCAAAACTGTCAGCCCCCTGACATTAAGCAGTTTTTAGGCATGCTTTCTGTGGTTTACTTGTATTAATGAATTCTATATAATGAGTGTTTCTTTCTATGAATAATGCATTCTGCAAGATTTTAGCTGTCCTCTTTTTCATACAGATCACCAAGTAACATGCCGTATAAAACAAAGCCATAAAGAACATGAAAAATAAGTGATATATCTTGCCATATAGAATAAAAGATTTGAACAGGATAATATGCAAAAATATTAAAATAATTTAAAAACGGTCATTGGAATAGCATTTCTTTTAATATCTGATAGCAGAAAACAGACTATTGCTTTAAAACTATTTCACAAGATTACAAGTATACATTGGCACCTAATTTTCAAGTAATGGTGAGAAGTTTTATGTGCTTCCCACCTGCAGCCCCAGGCAATTATCCCTTCCAGAAAGAACTGAACCAAAAGACCCTCAGGGAACTGACCACACATATCTTCCTTGTGTCCCATGAGTGAACTGATAGATGTGGCAGAGGAAAGAACTGACTGTTGGGACTGGGATTTCTTAGCATCTGGCAACCTGCTCAGACCACAGGGCCATGGCTGGCTTGAAGCAGGAAGGAGCAGGAGGGGGACTTGAACATAATACAAGTATCCAAAAAGCTTCCAGAAAAATGACACTATTCAGACCAAGTTATAAATTCTAAAATTTCCCATGGGGAACTTAAGTTTAGACTTAAAGCAAGATCAATAATTCAGTACCATAGTTTCTCCATGGAATGGAAAAATAATTACATTAGGAATATTGTACTGAATGTCTACTGTGTTCTGGGAACTGCTCAGGAATGAGAAAGTTATGTTGCTTGCATAAAATAAAAACTTACTTAATTCGAGACTAATTCCGCATAGCAATAAAAATATAAGTAGGAAAATGTCTTCTTGGAGCATATAAATTTTCAAAATGTAAAGAGCATTTTTGGCTTATGAACATGTATTTACTACTTAATAAAAATCTGTTGTGTAAATTTTTAATTTTTTTTTTCAAACATCAAGAACTATTTGTGCCCTAAAATGTAAAAATAAGATGGCTTAGAGACATATTAGGGCAGCATCAATTTAGCAGTCATATCACTTTTTCTTCAAATTTCTCCACCACTGCACTTGATATAGATTTTTTTCAAATTTAAAGATATATATCTTGTGCATTAAAAGAAAGTATTTTGTAGCATTACCTCTAATATTTAGGAGTACTATCTCCTAAATTAACATTTTGACTTTGTGGTTGTTTGGTATTTTATTACTATTTTCTTCTTTAATTTCTAATTAAAGTTAATTCCAAAGTTACTGACTTTGGGTGCTTTTGTCAGCCTAATATCTCATTAATTATGAACATCTGGGTGAAATTAATATAAATAAGGCTTTAAATGATAAGAATAATGTTTTTAAAAATATTTTGAAAAAGCATTATATATAACTTATAGTAAAGTTTATAGGACACTAACAAAAAAACAGTAGATAATTCTATTTACCAGTTAAAGTTATATTATCATATAATAAGAATAAAAACCAACAATACATTGATCATAAAAAAACATTCACGGCACTTCAAATTTTATGTGTGAAGTGGGATCTAGACTTATTAAAATTGTGGGATCTAGACTTATTAATATAGTCTAGATCCCACAATTTGAAGCTCACATAAACCAAATTATATAAATGTGACCTACATAGCACTCAAAGTGTTATAAACATTAACTCAGTTAACATGACAATAGCTCTATGAAACAAATGACATTATTTCTATTGGTAGAGGAAGAAACTAAATCTCAGAGTTAAAAATGTTTCTTAAGACTTTATTCATTTTAGAGAGGAGTGGGACAGACATAGACAGGCACAAAGAAAGGTCAGGGGAGGAGCAGGAAACATCAACTCCTATATATGCCTTGGCCAGGCAAGCCTGGAGTTTCAAATTGGCAACTTCAGCATTCCAGGTTGATGCTTTATCCACTGTGTCACCACAGGTCAGGCAAATCTCAGATTTTAAACAAGAAGTGCAAGTTCAAAAAGTAAGTGTCAGATCTGTAATTTGAACCTACTTCTCTCTGCTCATTCCATTATTAAACACTGAGTTTTAAAACCTGGCCCAAAATAATAAAAAAAAAATTTTAAATAATAAAAAAAAAGCCTGACCTGTGGTGGTGCAGTGGATAAAGCGTCAACCTGGGAACACTGAGGTCGCCAGTTCAAAACCCTGCACTGGTGTGGTCAAGGCATATATGGGAGTTGATGCTTCCAGCTCCTCCCCCCTTTCTCTCTTTCTTTCTCTCTCTCTCTCACTCTGTGTCTCCTCTCTAAAATGAATAAAATAAGAAAAAAATAGATAAATAAATAAATAAATAAAACCTGGCCCACACCATTGGTCCAGTTCATGTGTTCCAACTGATCACTATATCACCAGAAAGACAGGAGGAACAGATATCAGAGAAGTTCTTTAAGAAGTTTAAAATGCTCAAGAGATAAACACATACATGATAATAAATACTTCACAATGTGGGTAAGTGGTGTTGGCTGTTAATATTAATGTAGAATAAAAGTTAATCAGCTGAAAAATCCCAGATGTCAGTCTAACAGGGAGGAATAGGAGCTAACATTAAATTACAATGTGTAGTAATGAGAACTTTGATAAAGTTTCAGACAGGATCTTGCAAAAGCACCAAGTAGACAGTTAATGTAGCCTTGGGTTTGGAAACATTCCTCAGAGTGAAATACCTGAGAAAGGTTTTGACGTTCAAGTAAGAATTATTCAAGCGAAGGAAATGGGAATGTTAAAGACACTGCAGACAGAAAATAGCACATGAAATTTTTTTTCAGCAGAGAAAGCCGGAGATAGTTGGTGAAAATATAATTTAGTTTGTGACAACTGATCTATACAACGTGAAATAGAGTGGCAAGAGATGAAACAAGAGACGAAAGCAGGGACAGATCAGGAAGGGCCTTTTATATTTAAGACAACTGTGAGGCATGAGGTATTTAAGCCAGGGACTGATGGATCAGTGTGACAATATTGGAACAGATTGGGGTCTTGGCTGAAAAGCAGAGAAAAAGAGATACTGATTTTTAAAATTAGCCAGTGAAAATAAAAGTGAGCCTTGAATGATGAATTAAGAGATGTAAATGCCCAATATATGTGAAAAAGTGATATAAAATGGTTCATTAATGATAGATAACTATTAGTCTGCGAACCATATATTTACCTGCTTTATGTTTGAAATTTTCCCTAGTAAAAATAGGACAAATATCTAAATGCCACCTAAAATGAAAATGAATTGGTAATATAGCATTCATTATATTATGATAAAAATGATTACTGTTAAGTGCAAAGGTATAAAGATGTGTCAGATGAAATACACTACATGATTTCTAAAACCTATTACAACTATAAATTTCTATATTTTTAACCTTTTATATTTCTATGAGAAAATCAGACTCTCTTTAATGTAGTTTTTAAAAATAATATAATTAAAAGACATGTGGGTAAATAAGTGAAATTTTTATGGCTGAAAAATAAACAAGATTTAGAAGTGGAGTCTATTAAAATTTTCAACTAATGAAAAATTGAAAAAAAATGATACATAAACCATTTTTATACTTAATGAGTCCTGATTTTGAAGAAACTGTAACATGTTTCTTACATTTTAATGTTTTTTACACATCCTTAAGAAAACATTTATTTTGCCTGACCAGGCGGTGGTGCAGTGAATAGAGCATCAAACTGGGACACGGAAACCCCAGGTTCGAAACTCCAAGATCACTGGCTTGAATGCAGGCTCATATGGTTTGATCAAGGCTCA